>PRKT01000020.1:3144245-3175783 GCA_003671525.1 Saccostrea glomerata | reverse complement strand
TTGTATAAGGAGGAATATCACGTGACGGACTTTTCGCTTATGAAAACTACTAAAATAATCTTCTTACATAATATTTTCAAACATAGCATGGAACAGTTTATGAATATTGCATGTAGTTGAGTGTAACATTGAAAATTTTCACCCCAAGAAAACCATTGTCAACCGAGGTGCAGCCGAGGTTGACAATGGTTTTCGAGGGGTGAATATTTTCAATGCTACATTCAACTACATGCAATATTTATCATATTATACTGAATATTTTATACATATATATATAACAGTGAACCGTGCGCGCATAAATTCTGTGCAGTCGCTATTTTTTGGAATATCACCCGTCGTCAAGCAATGTTGTCTGTTGCTACGCTGGAGGGCTTGGCTTCGTTATTCAGCGGGTAACAGTGTTTTATAACAAATGTTTCTCGACCAATCAGATTCAACTAATTTACATGGAAGTATAATATCACTAAATATATTTAGATCAAAATGTTTAGATACGTATTTAACAAAATATGGTTTTTTAATATGAAACCTTGCAATTTTATTGTTAAAGGAATTTGATCATGTTTGTTATAATACGTCATATATATTATGCTAACAGAATGCAAAAATGGTACATATGGTTTGAGATGTATATACAAGTGTGGAAACTGTTTAAATGGGGCACCTTGTGACAAGGAAAGGGGAAGCTGTGGAACAGAATGTGATCCTGGCTATCTTGGAGACCTTTGCAATAAATGTATAACTTAAACAATTTTCATATCAAATTAATAGAGACCTGTATTTGTTATATTCTGTAGCGATAATATGGTCAACGAGTATTACATAAATGTGAACATATGAATATATAAAATGTATACTACTGGTTCTTTAAATATTGATAGTTTATTTTCTACCTTTTCCACCAGCATGTGAAAATGGGAGTTACGGACGAAGTTGTAAATACACCTGTGGGCACTGTTTCAATGGGAAACCCTGTGATCGGTTTACAGGCTTGTGTAACACAGAATGTGACAAAGTGTATTTTGGAGATAAGTGTAAACAGATCTGTGGACAATGCTTTAATGGCGCCCCGTGTAACTGGTCTACAGGAGTATGTAACACTGGGTGTGATCCTGGGTATTTCGGAGAAAAGTGCAAAACCACCTGCGGATTCTGTTTAAATGGAACTTACTGTGATGGTGTGACAGGAAAGTGTAATACAGTTTGTGATCCTGGGTATTCAGGAGAAAGATGTAAAGAAGGTAAAAAAAGATTATTATTTTATACTTAATGTATAAAATAATGATCTTTTTTTTACCTTCTTTACCATCTAATAATAACAAAATCATAATATATACCTGTGATTGATAAGTTTAGATTTACAGACTTGAAAGTTGCATTCATTACAGTCATACAACATGGGGGATAGTTTAAAAATGTGTCACACTGTTGGTTTGAATTGAATGAAAAGCAGAGAAAATATTTGAATTGTTTTCAAAAGCCGTTTTTATGATTTTAGTTTATGTGTTATTCAATTTTGTTAGAGTGTTCACCGGGAATGTTCGGGGAAAATTGCAGTTCTTACTGCAGTGATCACTGTTCACACCTGAGTTGCAATCATAAAAATGGTAGTTGTAAACAGGGATGTATTCCAGGTTACAAAGGAGACAACTGCCAAGATGGTAATTATTTTAAATCATAAAGAATACTGAATTACATGTCAGTATGGTATTTCTGTATAAATCCCTACAAATGAAGGCGTTTGACATCATGATATGTTTTGATTCCCAGTTTGTGAACCTGGATTCTACGGTACAAACTGCAGCGAGATATGTTCCTTCAGATGTCTAAAAACTTGTAACCACATTGATGGCTTTTGTAGATGCACCGCTGGATGGAAGGGTCCCCCAACGTGTACCACAGGTAAAACGGGTAGTTTTTTTTTAAATAAAATCAATGAGACGTAAAAAGTACGAGTTAACTTTCTGCCTCATATACTCAGTGTTTGATATTTCTTGAAGAAAGTTACAGTGAAAATATAATAGAAGAGATTTACAAAGTGGATTAAAGAATGATAAGTGAATACAAAAAAGATTTCATTGCTCGATCAATTTCTTGATATGACGTGAAATTATTTTTCATATTCTTTTCTTTTTTAACCTTAGAATGTCCTCCAGACTTTTTTGGAATTGACTGCCGACGCCGATGCAGTGGTCACTGCAGTAACAATGACGCCTGTAGTAGGTATGACGGGACATGTGAAGACGGCTGTCAGGAACCCTTTATTGGTCATCTCTGTGATCATCAAAGTTAGTGACTTACAGCCTTGTTGTGAAATTTATTTTTGATAGGCACTGAGGTACCTGATTTATTTGAACGTGGAATGAAATACTACCGAAGAAATATATGGAGATAACGAACAGTTAAACAATACAAATCTGGAGCAGGGCAAACACGTACTTTCAAAACATCAGAGGAGGGATCAGGTGCCATGGAGGAGTGAGCATCCCCTGACGACTGATTATAATCGGGATCGGTAATTCACGGAAAATTCTGTCAATAATTCAGTGTGGAAAAAATGCTCTAACAATTAGTATGAAAAACGTCAGTCAACATTTGACTTAATGATAAAGAAAAAAGGGGAACGAGGCGGGCAGAATGCCTACAGCGTCGGATATTAAGAAATCATATACAGTATGTGAATTGAGTATTTAGATTAACTTCTCATTATTGAAATTTATGAAATTATGAGAAAAAAAATTTTCTGAGAGAAAAAAATCTCGTAATTTTTTTTTCTTTGATAAAAATATTAGATGGTTTTAATGGGATTCGAATCCCCTAGCAATAAAAATCTGACGTATCTTGCAGCTTTTAGACTAACGCGCTAACCATTATGCTACATGGCTCATATTTATTTTTGCATAGACCTAAAACGAACCCTTCGTTTTAGGTCTATGATTTTTGGCATTTAATTCATGTTTGTGATATGAACCTTGACTTAATGAATTTGAAGTATTTCTCGGACAAATGCGAATGTTTTGCAATAAAAGTGTACTTTTAAGGTATAATGGGTCTTTCGCTCCATGTTTTTGTAAACCAAAGAATGAATCTTTAGTGTAACTTTGAAGATTATTTTTCGAAAAAATGCAGGGAAGAGAAATTCATATAAAAAATTTTGTTAAAGTACAAAGAAATGATCATTTTTGTTCTTTTAAGCGTGTGTATGTTTTTTCATAGGCAAATATTTTCAGTCTTTGTGAGATTTTTGTAAATCGTAGAGATTTCACATTAAGTATACATCAATATTAGATGAAATATAAAATAAAATTTGGATATAATTGAGTTTATTTTTTCACGTCATATCTGTCGCACTATAGACACTTCATCCGCCTTATCCCCTCATCTTCTTGTATTTGCTGACAAGATCATTGTATGGATAAAAAAAACTTTCTAAATGATGGCTTTAAACGAAACTATTGATATTCTTGTTTCATCAACTTGTTTGTCAATAATTTACCTCGTTTTAGGAATTGTTCATTCGTACATGTAGAGCACGCTCTTGCGCATCGAATCAACTGAAAGATATAAACCCCGTCTGCAGGTGATGAAGGTATATTGCTGTATAAGTAAGGGAAGTTGACGATAGAAAAGTTGAAGTTATCCCGTTTATCATAGAGCTTGGTTGTTAGATTGCCAGTAACTTCTTTTTCAGATAAAGTATGCAAAAAAATGAAACAGATGTATCAGACTAATGTTATATTTTATTTCAAGCTCACTTGGATATATGATGTCGATATATTAGTAGAAATGACCATACGTCGTCGATATATCTAAAAAAAAATCAACTGAGCTTCAATGTTCCATCATTAATTTCAGATTTTACTGAATATCAAGAAGAAAAAAAATGCATTTTCAAACCTCTTTCTACTTCGTGGATTGCCGGAATGACCATTTCTCTTACATCGAATTTATTTGTAATTTTCATCATCATTTTTGAAATAAGGTAATTCTTACTCTGTTTGATTTTCCAATACTTTTTCAAGAATTAAAAACAAAACTGATTTTCAAAAAACTAAATTCTTTTTATTCCCATTGGTTCATCAAATAAGTATTGATATGATAAAAAAAAATTTGCCAGAAGTTTTTGAATATAATGAATGATATAATGAAACAATGTAAAATAATTTTATTTCTTTCCCTGAAACTTATTCATTTTCCAAAATATCTAGCAAACATATTTGTTATTGGCTGTTTTAATTCTATTTGTAGACACTGTCAATCAAAAGCAAAAGCTGACAAAAAACCAGAAAAGTATATTACAACGACAGATTCAGGAACTTTGGATAATGAGGACACAGCTCATCAGTATGAGGAAATAATTAACCCCTCTAATTAGGAATTCTTGAAAATGCAACACATGCTTTCTAATGGTGCTCATCTCTCTGTGGAAAGAACAGACTCATACTTTGAGTAGTTATAATTTTAAATGTATAAGCACAAATAAAAAACCTAAAGGTATAAACTCGTCACTGATTAAAATGAACATTTGACTTAATTACATGTCACTAAAATTATTGAGTTGGGTAGATTAACCTGCATATATAGTCGTGATCTTCTTTGAGCCCATGTGTTTTTCTTTAACTCCTTTTTATCTGATCATAACACTGCTTTCATTGTTATTCTTTTTTCTGACATTTTATTCGATAAATGTAAAAAATGTATTCATATAAGTTGTTTAAAGTTTACTAGGATTCAGCTTTTACGTTAATAATCAACTGAAGACTGGGATTCTTACTGTCATCCAGTAATTACTGATAATAGGAGAGAGGCTGCATAACAAACTTGAGAACATGCTCTTGAGTATCAATAAATACTTTATACAGGAAATTAGCTACCTAAATTAGGAAAGTTAACATCCCCAACATTGTAACTTTAACCGTTATCTATGGAATCCGGATAGGGCCAGGCTATTCACTATCGCATCATCGCACCATTGAGGTTTAGGTTGAGAGAGGAGATGAAGAGACAATGCGATGACGATGAGGCGATGGTGCGATAGCGATGAAGTTGGTGCGATAGCGCGATGACGATGATGCTATGGCGCGACAATGCGATGACGATGGTGCGATAATGCGATGACGCGATGGTACGATGACGATGGTGCGATAGTACGATGACGATGAAGCGATATTCACTATCGCTCAACCGTGCTATCGCACCATCGCCATTGCATTATCGCGCCATAGCATCATCGTCATCGTTATCGCACCACCGTTTCATCGTTATCGCGCCATCGACCTTTAAGTTGATGCTCGATGGTGCGATAGTGAAGTGCGTGGCCCTATCCGAATTCTCCACCAAAGTTGTGGAGGAAATGACAATTTCAGGACTCTGATCTTTTAACAAAGAATATGTTCAAAATATTTGGATTCAAATCATTTCAAGTATATGAAATGACTATTATATTCATATCTATTTTCCTGATCAAATGAGTAATGCACTTACAAACTACATCAAAATGCATAAATAAATAAATGAACAACCGGGGTGTTCTATTTGAGGGAAAAGAGTTATACAGATTTTTTTTTGAGAAGTTGTTTAATATTTCCTCCATTTCTTTCTGGAGGGGTTATTATGTAATGATATCAAGAGTACCAAAGGCATTAAGGAAAAAATGCATGAAACTTCGTAAAAAACTGTCAACCTCTGCGCGGAAGGAACAATTTCTTTTTCAGTTATATAATAGGTTATATTTTTCTTTATGAAAATATACATGTAAATCAACTCAAACTTTGGTTCTTATTAGCTGTAAATCATTCGGTTTTTTTATGATTGCTGATATTTGCTTAAGACTTTTAGTGGACAACCCACAGGCCTAAACAGAGCAAATACAGTAACAAAAGTTGTCAGACCGTATGTGTTTCATATAGAATCATATGCTCTAGTCATGCTTGTGATAATTGCTATCCTAGGAAAACTAATAACCTGTTTCGGATATGGTAAGTTAACGTCATTGTCAAAGATGTTAAAGTCTGGTGTAATTAGTCCAAAGACAGGGGGTTAGGGTTACGGTATTATTACTTAAAATGTATATTTATAACAATCAAGGATTTATAATTTATATTAATTTGATTTTTTCATAAATTGTTTGATTGTTTTCTGTAATAACTAAATGCACTAATAATTTTTCATATTGGTTTTATACTGCGTCATAGAGTTCTGATTATTTTTTTAAAGTAATGATAAATTAGGATTTTAAATATCTGACCGATTTTCCTGAAAAAGGAAAGAAAACGATATTGCATGAATATACTTTGCTGCAAAATCAATTATTTTCATTTTCGAAAACAATGGCTGGCCGGAGCTTTTTTGGTTTCTTGTTTTTTCATGTAATTTGAATACATGTAATGACTAGAGAACATGTATTAACATATTAACATGTTTTGATATATTTAAAATATAAACAGTATGTATGCAGTCACTTAATGCAACTTTGATGTCGGAAGTTTTTGTTGCAAAATTGTAAATAACTATTTCAATGACAGAAAAAGTAGCGTTAATAAAATTATGTTGTTCATATTTGTAATGGAAAAACCTATCTAAAAGCTTTTATCAAATCAAAATTACATTATTGTCGTCATGTTTGATAATGATTTCTTATATAAAACTGTATATTGGATTGTATATGAAAGTCTTTCTTCTGCTTTATTTTAATCTAATTGATCATGAAGGTTTAAATTAAATACAAATTAATCATAAGACATTTTAACAACAATTTAAAGAAAAATCAGCTCATATTGCTTTAAATATTGACTGGTAAATTCAATGAGGAATAACGTCATGTATTTTTAATGAACACAGAAAGTGATATTTCTATGGAATGGCGTGATGAAAGGTCTACCCGGTACATATTTTGTATTATTTCCAACAAAAGCGAAATTCGTTTCATAAGCACGGGAAATTGACAATAGAAATGTTGAAGTCAACGCATTTATTTTGTAGTTTTTGCATATAGTCCGTTTAATATGAATACAAAAAGGTCTGCTAATAAAGGAGCGCAATTGGAACCCATTGGAATTTCCGACCTTTTGTTTGGAAGACTTTATATTAAGCATCCTTTTAATATCAACTTCAGAGTGCTTGTGTGTGCAATCATAATGTCTTTTTTAACCAAATAGTTTTGCATATGACCAATGACAGGGTAAGCTAATTTTCATTTTTACTGAAAAAGCAGCTTTCTTTGATGTCAAAAAGTATAGAGTTTACCACTCTTTACCAGGAGCTTAATATTATATGTTTGATAAAACACTGATGATATTTTAGATAACTTATCGTACGGTCGATCAGCAGTACAAAGCTCAACATTCCCATGCTACAACAACATCCCAAATTACGTATGTTTAAAACATTTTTGTGACGTCATCTTTTGTTAAACCTGGTTCAATAAATTTGTAATTGTCCTGCACCCCGTCCAATAAGTTACCTGTAGGTGTCCAATAAGATTCAACTTATTGGACAGGTACAGGTAACATTCAAATGAGAACAATGGGCGAGGCAAATTAATAAGCAGCACTTAAAAGGCAATGACAAATCAAACAATTTAATATGAACAATGTAGGAAATTAGTAGCGTTAAATGTTAATATTTCACAAAAATCCTATTGAAAATGGCACAAATAATCCAGTGAATTGAATGTCTCAGATTCATTATTGTCGACGCATCCGTGGTTTCGATCATAAATTTCCTAAATTCACCGTTCATTGCTATATAATAGATTCATTTCACAATGATTGATCCATGGAACTTATATAGAATTCAGTGGACACAAAAGATGAACGAGAAGCATGCGTTTTCACTTCTTACACACAACCTTGGGCTTTTTGTTTATTGAAATATCCATTTTTTCCGCATTTAGCACAAAATGTAGCTCACGAAATTCCAACGGAATCTGTAATTTCGTTCGGGGATTTATGATCATTTGTCCACTTAGTCCCGCGTTGTTTGAGCGAGTGTCTTTCGTTCTTTTCAGGATTGGCTGGAGTAAATCCTTTCGAGTTCAAAACCTGCACACAAAAGAGAAAGTGTTGCATTTTTAAAAAGCACATCAGAAATAATCTCCCAATTTCATAGAAAATGCTGAAACAGTTGTTGGAGTAAAATCCTTCAAATCCTATTACTTTACAAAAATTACCTGTTCACGGAAAACTGTTTCTTGCAAATTCCGAAACATAAGAATATATATCCGGATTTCACAAAAGAAAACTTGAACTGAGGAGGCATCTTGGTGTAATCGATAAATGGCATCTTCAAAACACCCGATTCGTAAGGCCTTTTTTTCAAAATTAAAATTTACGACGTCATCCGTGGTCGTTGGATTGTAAAATGAATAAATTGTAAATAATTTAGTAGAACTGACTTTTACGCATGCGTAGTATGTATAAAAAATGTCGCAATGCGGATAAATAAGACTAAACAAAGTTAATGTTAATATTTATCAAATAAAACACCTCTCGATGATTCCTACTATTAATAAAGACAGAAGAAAAACCAATTTGAAAACTGGTTTTCTTTGGCCTAACTTGATGAACAGGTAGTCAGGAAGTCATCCAAGCAGAACGAGACCTTACCTGTGGCTGTCCAATAAGTTAACAATGGAAGTGCTCGACAATGGTGAAATGTTTTAAGTAAGTTATAAGCCTCAAACTGACCATTATGTCAGATATTAGACTCTACTCGGCGCTAACGCGCCTCGGGTCGTCTAATATCTGACATAATGGACAGTTTTCGGCTTATAACCATTACTTAATGTAACCCTACCTTTTCTATGTCAGATCTATATAGTGTAATTTTCCTTTTAACACATTTCCCTAGGCAGACCTCAAAATAACTATACCTTCATATAGGACTTTTGCGAAGACACTGACTTTTACAGTTGACGGCTTACTTTTACACTAGGAAAATATACGGGAGCTCTTTTGTGAAAAACATATTGATCTGAACATTTAACAAAACGATCATAACGGGCTATTTCAAAGATCATTTCATGTTGTCTATGAAGGAAACAGCAACATTCCTACCCTCATAACCCTCTATTCCCAGTCTTGACAAACTCCTGCCGAATTTTCTTACCGAGATCTGTCTTCTTCTTTATTTCATTTGTTAAGTTTTTGAAAAGAAAAGGACATATTAATTCTCGTGGATAGAGTATCTAAATTGATTTTATTCTACCACCAATTATATTTTTTGTTTGACAAATTATTTCAAAGCCCTGAATACAATAACTCTCACCTCAATGGATGTTTTCTTATTCATTTTCAATTCCGTACCTCCGTACATAACGCAGGGTTAAATGTCCAAGTAAGCTGTCAATTGTAAAAGTCAGTGTCTTCGCAAAAGTCCACTTGCATGACAATCTCTGTTGTACAAAAAACGCTATGCGTAATATTTGTGTATATATTTTTCACCCATTTTTGTTAAAAGTGACATATAGGTCCTATGAATCGGGTGTTTGATATTGTATTAAAAGTTTCTTATTGTTCCGTATAACAAATGTCACTATAATAAACGATTTACTGCTTCTGGGCACAGGACTGGTGTTCTTCATCTCCGTATATAGCTTCTAACGCAGTGGATGGTTACAATAGTACTTGCACAAGGACCGAGTACATTGGTTTGAATAATCCATACGACAAGGTTTGGTGGTACGTTGACTTGGGTGGTATCCGCAGCGTGTATGATATCAGAATACGGTTCAAGGGTTATGAAGATGAATATGGAAATCATTGCAAGTATTTCATTTCAGACATGATTATCTTTTCATGTTTTTTGTATGCTTTTCCATCTTTTATGAAATCTATTTGACAATCAGAGATTAATGATACATGTATTACATGAAATATTAAGCAATCTTTTCAACAAACAAAATATCAAAAATCATTTTCAACATTTTCCTCTTTACAATTTTATATTTAGACTAGTAGTAAACTCAGTATAATTCATACTAATTCGACCGTTTTATCATCTAACGATTTTTAGTGACGAGACAACGGAAACAGCTGGCGGGATTTTCTCTGTATATTTCCAATTCATCTCGACGAGAGGAGGGATACTTGTGTTATGAAGATTTGTCAACACTAGGGTTGCCGGACCTGGATTTCAGAACAACGTGCATTAAATATGGACGTTTTATCATCTTTTACAACGAACGAATAAGACAGAAATTTTATTCTTCGTCAAGATATGAAAACCCTGCTCTAACAGAGTTATGTGACGTAGTTGTTCGAGGTATATTAGCTCTTTAATTACACTTTTTTCTGTACATTCCGTGGATTTTCCAACTACATGTATCTTTTTTTTTCTGCTCAGAATTATACTAAATGTTTCATCATCAAACGTGGAGATTTTGACTTATTTATTTGACTTACTGGGTAGTATTTTTAATCTTTATACAGAAACTTAAGATATGTATTTCAGCAATAACTGTCCCGTCATTCATATTGTAGTGTTGTTGTATTGCATGGTATTCCGTTTTTTATTAGCTCACCTGAGCTGAAAGCTCAAGTGAGCTTTTCTGATCACATTTTGTCCGTCGTCCGTCCGTCTGTAAACTTATCACATTTTCAACTTCTTCTCAAGAACCACTGAGTCAATTTTAACCAAACTTGGTACAAAGCATCCTTGGGTAAAGGGGAATTTAAATTATTAAGATAAAGGGCCAAGTCTCCTTCCAAGGGGAGATAATTAAGAAAGTACCAAAATAGGGTGGGTTCAATAAAAAATCTTCTTCTCAAGAACCACTGTGTCAGAAAAGCTGAAACTTTTGTAAAAGCATCCTGGAGAAGTGTAAATTCTAACTTGTTCAAATCATGACTCCTGGGGGTAGGGCGGGATCACAATAGGGAATAAAGTTTTTACATAGAAATATATAGGGAAAAACTTCTGGACCTGAAAGCATCCTGTGGAAGTGAAAAATTCTAAATTGTTCAAATCATAACCCCAGGGGGTAGGTCGGAGCCACAATAGGGAATTCATGTTTAACATAGAAATATATAGGGAAACACTTTGAAAATCTTCTTCTCAAGAACCACTTGACCAGAAAAGCTGAAACCTCTGTGGAAGTATCCTGGGGAGGTGTAAATTCTAAATTGTTCAAATTATGACCCCGGGGTTAGGGTGGGGTCACAATAGGGAATCAAAGTTTTACATTGAAGTATATAAGGAAAAACACTTTTAATTAAAAGCATCTTCTCAAGAGCACATGGACTAAAAAAGCTGAAACTTATGTGGAAGCATCCTTCGGTAGTGTAGATTCAAAATTGTCAACTTACTCAGGTGGGTGATGTGGTCCTTGGGCCGCTTGTTTGAGTATGTGTGATTAGTTAACTTTTATACTTACAATAAAAATTTGTTTATCACTAGCTATGGGTAGCCTATTGTCCTACTAACATTGGGTGTCTTAGAGGCCTAATTACTAGTATGTTAGGTGGTAAGAGGCCCTATTACTTGGTGTTCAACACCTAATGGTGGCCCAATCATGGAAAGTAGGAAGAGACCCTATTATTTGGAAGCCTAATGGACGCTTGATAGAAGCCTCTAAAGTTAAGGTCCACTAACTTTGATATGACAATTGAAAGTAAAAAAATATTTTTATTAAATAATTTCAGATTTACAAATCAATCAAACGCTTATTTATTATTTGTTTTTATGTTATCTGAACATCTTTATTAAAATACTTGTAAAACCGGTTTCGTCAAGGCCATCAATGTTCGAACAATGCAATTTTCAATTTTATTCACATCAATGTTCGCATGAGCTTTACCGATAGGGAAAACAGTTATAAGTTTTGTGCAACCATGCCTCGTCGGACACTATCGGACTCTAAACGTAGGCAGGTTATTGGAATGGTAAGAGCTGGAATGACGTATAGAGGGTTGGTGATCACTTTAATGCCAGTCACACTGTCATTTTGCGTCTTGTACAGCGAAGTAGAAGAACTGGGGGTGTGGATGAAGCTACAATATCTTAGATACCCCGAAAGACCACAGAAAGAGAAGATAGACTTCCAAAACGACTTGCTAAACGGAGTCCTTTTGACACTGCAAACACGCTGAGAAGCAAGTGGAACACCCAAGCTCGAATCAGTAGAAGCACAGTTAACAGGAGGCTAAACAAAGAATGGATGCGGTCATGTCGGCCAATAAAACGTCCACTCTTATTCCAGAGGCAAAAAGAAGCAAGATTACAATGGGCAAGACAGCACAGGAGGTGGAACATTCGGTCGTGGCAGAAAATGCATTGGTCAGATGAAAGCCGGTTCTTGCTTCACTCGGTAGATGGCAGGGTTCGGGTATGGAGACATCCAAATTCTGCATTCAAATAACAACATGTATTGGGAACGAAAGCCTTTGATGGAGGCGATGTAAAAGTATGGGGATGCTTCTCTTTGCAATGTAAACTGGAACTGCACATTATTGATGGCACCTTTACTACTAAAAAGTACAGGGACAACATACTAAGCCCATTAATTGTGCCTCATTTCGATGATCACTCATTTGCAAGTCGGCCTGTACTAATGGATGACAACGCTAGACCTCATCGGGCCTGAATAGTTCAAGACTATCTTCGCTAAGAAGCTTTTGAAACCATGCCTTCCCCCGCCATGTCCCCAGATATGAATCCTATTGAACATGTATGGAGACAGTTCCCCTAAAACCGCATACAACGACTTGTCTACAGTATGAGAAGGCGTGTGAAAAAACTGAACAAAAGTCGTGGTGGATATACACATTATATTAAATATCCTTGCTTATAAAATGTTATAAATTGATGACTCTTAAATAGATGCCAATAAAACATGCTTATTGCTAGCAACTTTTGTCAACAACAAATTAGAGTGAAACTTTAAATTCTACTTTTATTGACTCGTATTCTCTTCTTTGGAAAATTATCAATTGCATAAAAAAGATTAGTTATTAGAAGATTTCGAAACATGCATTGACTAAGGAAAGTAAATATCTACTTAAATGTTTAAACAAAAATGGAAATATTTAATTGGATAGGTTTGAATTAAGGAATTGTTTAAAGAATTTTCACAAAAAGATTGATAGTCTCTGACTTTTGAGTAAGTATATATATTGGCTGTCGACATTTATATATACCGGGTTAGAAAATGTGGATTACGCACCTCTCCTTTATATCTTGTTTTACCATGGTTGATGTTGATGTAAATTTCCATAATACAGTTTGTTCTTCAAAAGCAATGTTATTTGTTGTAATTGTAGGTTGTTATCGAACAGGGGTATATGGATATAGCTGTGATATCAACTGTCCGACCAAATGTCAAGGCCGGAGATGTGACATTGTTAACGGCTATTGTCTTGGGTGTACAGAAGGATGGTCAGGATCGAAGTGTAATCAAGGTAGGTGGAATTCTTAGAATTATATATCAAGAACGACAATTGAATAAAAAACATATAGTTCAGAAAATGGACATAAATATACAGTTGTGTCAACATTATTTGATTAAGATGCTTTATATCTTTTCATTTTCAATAATTTAAAATAATTCAAAAACAATCAGCTTGTCCTGCCTCATGGTATGGACTTGAGTGCAAATCAAGATGTTCCGGAAACTGCAGATACAGCGCCATCTGTAATCACGTGACTGGGAGATGTGACAGAGGATGTACTTTGGGATGGAAAAACGTTTACTGCGACAAGCGTAAGAAATTTATTCATACATGTTGTGATGGATATTGCATTTATTAAAATTTATTTATCCAATACTTCTAGTCGGAACTAGTTTTGACACATCTCTTGCTTTGACACCTCGATTTTGCTATGTATTTAAGGCTTTTGAATGTGAAATGCTTTTGTCATTGACAAGGCCTTTTACAAGGTCTAAAAATGCAAAATCAAATAAAAGAAAAACACGTATATTTTGAAAGAGAAGGATATGGAGATAACGAACAGAATTCAATCTCAAAGTCCATACAACAATACAAAGTAAGAGCAGAGCAAACACGGACCCCCGAAACATCAGAGGTGGGATCAGGTGCCATGGAGGAGTGAGCATCCCCTGCCGACCGGTAAGAAAAGAAACACGAACAAAAAGGCTTTTCTCATCAACGCAGACAGAAAAGCATCCTACTTTGATTTTTGCAAGGGTTTGTATTTTATTTTTTGGGAAAACCTTCTGCTTCAGCTTGATTACTCCACTATTTATGGTGTTTTTTTCTGATCGTGTGGTGCAAAGACATCTTCAATAATCAAAAGAGTTATATCCAGTGAGTTCAAAAGTTTAAAGTCCGATGGCTCTTGAATCTGACTAAGGGTATAACATGATAAGTTTAAAATGATAAGAAGCTTTAAAGTCTGATCCTACTTGGATAGTACGGTTGCTGAAATGCAAGAAAGGGATCTGGTTGTTCTCTCTTGGAGAGATGATGGTTTCTGAAGACGTCAATAAACTAACACAAAATCCGTTTTTCATCATGGCATTTTTTCGCTCTGTACCTATTCAGCTAAGATCATGTTGGAGAAGCTGCTAGTTGTTCTATATCCATTCTGTACTACTCGGGCAACTCTCTGGTGTACCAGTTGCAACTTGTTGATTATGCAGGTCCCTAGTATATCAGGGGACATTGATGTTACGCTGCAAAAAGTTGCGGAGCAAACATAGACCTCCAGAACAAAAGAGGTGGTATTAGATGCCATGGAGAAGTGAGCATATTCTGTTGACCGGTATTTCAGATGAAGTATATAATCCCATAGTGATCATCTTACGTGATAAAGAAAGCATCTATAATATATTATTATTTATATTTGCATGGTTGAGTCGAATCGTTAAAATTGTGTTTAAAGCTCAATAAGCTTCGACAATATATGCAATGTCTCAACCCATTGGTTGGATTAAACAAATGTAAAAATATACTCTGTACACTTAAAAGGGTATTTTATTACTCGTTGGAGTTCAGATGCATCATAAAATGATGTTATTTTAAAGATGAAAAAAGCATTTAATTTGAAAGAAAATAACTATTACTTGAAAAATATAAAGAAAATACATCTATTAAGTTTCCTTGACTTTTAGGAAAATAAGGTTATGTTTTAAAAAGTTAAAATTTATTAAGTGTATTTATAGTATTTTGATTTAAATTTAAGCTCTTCTTCCCGAATATGACATTCTTTGAATTAGCACGTGCTAATACGGATGTATTTCTGACAACTTCTTTGCAATTCATTCTCACTTTTCCAATTATTTAAGCAAAACATACTAAATTAAACGAAGCTTGGAATTTTAATGCTTTAAAATCATAATCGATCATAATAATTTCCGGTTTGAACACGAACAATAAAGTTTTAATTATTTTATCTTATTTTCATTTCCTTGATTAATTTTGAAAACAAAAGGAAACTATTTCATTACAGAAACAAATAACTTCTTCCTTTTGATTTTTTTCAATACCAATAGTTTTCTTTTCTAAGGAGGAAGTTCTTCAAAATTTCATCTCAGTTCTTAATCATTTTTAACAATCCGACCAACAAAATTGAATTAAAATTTCAGTTTCATATTTTTGGATGTTTTACAAGAAAGAAATTGATGGCAAACTAACAATTAACATTTATTATAAATATGATGACTTCACTTTTCTATCGTCAGCTTCCCTAATCTTTTTTGCAGCAATATACCCTTATCACCTCCTTGTGAGGTTTATGTCTCCAAGTTGATTCGAAATGTCTCCCATATCTTCTAAAATGGGGCAGATTGCTGACAATGAAACACAGATCCCCACATTTCTTAAATGGAGATGAATTTCATTATTTATTTAAATGCACTGACCCATACATTAAGAATTCTAGATTAAATCTTTTGCCCCAAATTTTATTATACAAATCCTAATGTTTTTAAGTTTGACCAACTATTTAATTTGAACAGCAGGGAAAAATTAAGTTATGTAAATTTATTGAAACTATAATGGAGAGAGTCGGCTCTCTTGGTCTGTGACATTGTCATTTTTTCCAATGTTTTTTCTTTTTTTTTCCCCTTTTTCTTTGTCTCACGCATGCTTAATGAATTAATTGTAAATATCTTATGTAATATCCTCTCTGTACTGTTTTGTACCGTTCATGAGAATAAAGTCTTGTCTTGTCTTTTCTAAACTCACATAATTATTCGCATAAATTTAGGTCGCATTGTTAAAGTGCCAATTTGTGTAACAACGAAACAAATTATATCTTAAAAATGATTTTTTAACTAAATTTTTATTTTATTTCACTTACTTAAGACTTAACTTACACAAATAAATTGGTAAGATTTTGATATGCTTTTGGTTGATGGATTGTGATGGTTCGCAAATGGTTTTTCATGGTTTCTAGTTCAATGTTGTCGTCTTTGTAACCGTTCTTTTGCAAGCATTCCTTTGCCTTGTTTAGACTTAGAAACAGTGCAGCTTATGTAACTTCAGTATTTCTATGCATTAACACGACTCTAAAGCGCAAGATGATAACAGTAATTTTCATCTGTATGGCTGTTTTACATGGTAAAAAGCTTGTATTTTTAAAAGTTACTTTGCAATCTATCATCATGAAAAATACGCCACATCGCAAAATTTGAATGTTTCAGACCCTTAATGTAAAATTATATTCTATTCAGTAGTAACAATTTACTATTTTAAGGGATAAATCATCGATATTCCATCTTTTTGCATATTTTCTCTTTGAAGGCAGCATTGTAATTTTTCGACTTTTTGACAAAACCAAGACGATTATGGCAAATGTGCAAAGTACTAAAAAAATTACTCATATTTAAGAAGTCAGTTTGAAAATTTCAGATACATAGTATTAAAGAAAGGTCGATAAATTCAATTTGTTAATACTAATGGTAGAATCATACAGATGTAACATCTTGCGATATATTTGATAAAGTTCACTTTAACATATCAACTTTGAAACTTGAGATACTGATTTAAAGATTTTTTATCAAAAAAGTTTAACACCATATACAGGTGATAACGGAATATTACTACAAAAATAAATAAAGTTGACCAATGAAAAACTGGTCATTTTGTTTGATACAGTATAGTTAATAGTTGACCCTTACATGTATCCTCAATAGTCAGTAAAATACCCAAACATGAAATAAATCACTCTTATCAAAACCAGCTCCCTTCTCCTTTCAAGGAGAAGGGGGCTGGTTTTAATCAGACTGGAAATAGATGAAAACTAATCCTTTTTGAATTTGAATATATTAACAAATATTAAACTGCCATCCGTCATTCGTATGTGATAAACATTTCTCTAATTAGAAATCATTATTTTTTTTTAAAAATATATTACCCTCGCTTTCTTTCAGATTGTAATCCGGGTACTTACGGACCAAACTGTGTGAAAATCTGTAGTGGACACTGTTTCAATGGTGCCTCGTGTAACAGAGTGACCGGGAACTGTGACAATGGATGTGATCCGGGTTATACAGGGGACCTTTGTGACACAGGTGTAATGATTAACTATGTAACCTGTTAATTTTTACTCCCTTTTGAAAAAAAGTGTCCATGCACCTTTAACCAAACCTGGAATATTGTAGATCATTATATATTCTTGAGATAACTATCTGGTATTTAAATGTACATGTACAAGGGAGACTAACTTTTGAATTTTCGCCATCTGCTGTGATTATCGTTCATAATCCTTACCAATACAAATATATAGATTTTTAAGCTAAAAATAAAGTTTTCGTGAATAAAAAGTGATTTACAGTAACATTAAGCCATAATACACGCCCAATGTCAACACGCAGCTATGGAACGGCCCATGGCCATCTTTCTTGATGATACTTCTCCATCATATTTTGATACTTTCTCTTTGATGTGCTAACAGTTCCTGTTCTTGAAACTTCATTGCTTCATGATTCGTCTTCAATATATATGCGATATTACTTGTTCTTCAACAGTCAATGATGTGTTTCTCCTCAATAAAGTGTCTACCAGGTTATTTTGGGATGCGTTGTGTAAACACATGCAGTGGTCACTGTCTACAAAACAGAGCTGCCATCATGTGGACGGAGTCTGCACACACGGCTGTATAGCCGGGTATGAAGGCACACAATGCTTTAACAGTATGAACAACCAGTACAGGTCGACCATTTTCTCTCTCTGCAATTCCGATTTTTTAAGTTCAGTTATGAGCAATTATCAACTTGATTATAAAAAAAAGAAAAAATACAGTGAAGATTATTTATTAATCATTAAGTAGGCAATTTTTATTGAAGTTTGTAAACCTGGTTCTATGGAATGAAATGTAAGAAGACCTGTTCTTAAAGATGTGTAGACATTTGTAACCACATTGATGGTTTCTGTCCGTGTGCCTCTGGGTGGATGGGGTCTCCAACCTGTAATACGGGTATAGGAATAACAAGGAGACATTGAAATAATGAATATATTAGAAAGATTTTTTTAAAAAGTGTTATATGCCTGATAATAAAAATAATTTTTTCTTTTAGTAAATCACGTGTTCTTATCCTACTTATGTTTTAGTTAAATACTAGTTTGGAGTATTTTAATCTGTTAGAGTGTCCAAACGGGTTCTTTGGAGTGGATTGCGGTTTCCAGTGTAGTAATAACTGTGTCAACAATGAGACCTGTAACAGATTTGAAGGAACGTGTGAGGGAGGCTGTCAGGGGTCCTTCAGCGGGATCATCTGTGATCATCAGGGTGAAAAAAATTAAATAATTTTTATTTCTGATTGTTAGATAAAACGTTCCCACATTTTAAATCATTTGAGCTCAAGTGAGCTTTTCTGATCACATTTTGCCCGTCGTCCGTCTAGCTGTCCAGCTGTCCGTCTGTCTGTTAACTTTTCACATTTCTACTTCTTTTTCAAGAACCAGTGGACCAATTTTAATCAAACTTGCCACAAAGCATCCTAGTGTAAAGGGAATTTAAATTTATTTAAATGAAGTACCACACCCTCTTCCAAATGGAGATAATAAATAAAAAGTGAATCGTTTTGGGTAACCTTAGAAAATCTTCCTCCCAAGAACCACTAGGAGAAACATTAGATTTATATTAAACCCTCTGTATTGTTTATTCAAACTTGTTTAAATCATGACCCACGGGGGTAGGGTGGGGACACAATTTTGGATCAAAGTATTACAATTCATGTACATTGGAATATTTAGGAAAACATCCTCAAAAAACTTTTTCTCAAGAAAAACAAAGCTATGATTGGTCATATTGATGTGGAATCATTCCAGGTAGTGTAGATTTAAATTTCTTAAAATCGTAATCCATAGGGGTAGGGTGTGGCCACAATGGGGGATAAAAAAAAAAGAAATAGATAGGGAATTCTTTAAAAATCCTATTCAAATTGATTTTAAAGCATCCATGTGAAGTGCAGATTTAAGTTTGTTCTAATTATGACCAATAGGATAGGGTTGGGGCCACAATGGGGGATCAACATTTTTGTAGGAAATATATGGAAAAAATCTTGAAAAATTCTCTTCTCGAGGACAGCAAAGCCATGATTAGTTATATCAATATGGAAGCATCATCAGATAGTGGTTCATGGCTCTTTGAGTGGAGGGGGAAGTGTGGGGTCAAATTATCGACTTTTTACATAGGAATGCACTTGAAAGATCTTTAAAAATCTTCAAGAACAGGTATAAGCTTTTAAAGCATAAGATTTTGCACAAATTCTGCTTCATATGAATACAATAATAAGTATGACGATACATAGGACAATAGTTTAAAATCTTATCAAGAGCTGCAAAGCCATGATTGGTAATATTTTTATAGAAGCATCGTAAGATAGTGTAGATTTATTTCAGTTTATGTACCTTGTAAATAGGCGTGGCCCACAACAGGGGATCAACGTTAAACAAAGAATTAAACAAAAATGTTCTTCTCAAGAACAGCAAAACCATGATCATAATTATTCAGAAGCATTCTCAGGTGTGAACATTAAAATTAAAATCATTTCTATAGGGGTAGGGGAAGGCCTCGATAGAAGTTCAAATATCGGGAACACTTTAATGATAGATTTTCACTTTTCAGTACTGAACTGATTTCTGTGATTGTGATTTTCCCAACCAAAGTGCTCAAGTGAGCGATGTGGCCCATGGGCCTCTTGTATTTAATACTTATTCATTATGCTCAATTTTCAGTACTGAACTGATTTCTGCTTCTTCCCAACCAAAGTGCTCAGGTGAGCGATGTGGCCCATGGGCCTCTTGTATTTAATACTTATTCATTATGCTTTTACATTATCTTCAGTGTGCAAAGTATTTTTTTCTTTATATCAAGTCCTTGTATCGTATACGGAGGTAGAATGTGGACATGGTGGCCCCTCCCCAGCAGTAATAACTGCCATCACTGTCTCCGCCATATTAAACATCACAGGACTCTCTGTTTTCTTCTTATCATTAAGGTGATTATAAGATTATATATCAAATCTTGTACTGAGACATAGTGTCAAAAGTTGCTATTACTATTATCACATTAAAAACAATTGAAGAATTCAAATTTATTCGCTACGCATCTAAATGTAGTTAATTATAAAGGAAAAATATGGAGATAACGAACAGTATTCAGTCTCAAAGTCCATAAAACAATAAAAATCAGGAGCAGAGCAAATACAGACCTCCAAAACATCAGAGGTGGGATCAGATGCCATGGAGGAGTTAGCATCCCCTGCTGACCGGTCACACCCGCCGCATTTCTTGTATTAAAATGTTTTTCCTTATATATTTTAGACATCGCATAATGGCCTGGTGGAAAATAATAGGAAGGAAAAATGCACGTTATACTGGAACAGAAATGAAAACTATATCGCAGAATGGAGAAGATTCTCATCATTATCAAGAGATAAATGTTAAATCATATCAGAATTTAACACTTAATTCATAGATTTTTTTTACAACAGGGTAAAAACACCATAAAGTATAATCATACACGCCGTTAATTAACAATGAATGGAAATGCCTTTAACATGATGTATGTTTAATTCATGATAAAGAAATAAATATATAATAAAACCATAAAACAATACTTATGCTTATTTTTGGAATAAAATTCATTTCCATGTAAATATCTATAAAATATAACCAATATACAAAAAATGTAATTTGCATATACGGTGAAACAGATGGAGATAAGGAACAGTTTTCAAGATCAACAATCCATAAAATAATACAAAATAGGAGCAGAACAAAGAAGGACCTCCAAAACATAAATGGTGGGATCAAATGCTATGGAGGATTGAGCATCCCATGCTGACCGGTCACACTGGCCGTGTGCTCCTTGTCTTGATCGGGAAATAACCAAAAAATCCATCGTCAATTCAGTGTATATATAATGGACTAACTATTAGTATGAAAAACATCAGTCAGCATTTTTCTCAATGATAAATTGTATTCGATTGCTGACAAGGTCATTGTATAGGTATTTGAATATTTTTAATATCCCAAAGAACCAAAGTGAATTTGAACAACCATATACTAGTATAAAATGCATTCCAAAACTTCCTTACAAACAAAGATAAAAAGCGGGTTCCATTAATTGTTCAACCAAGCCTCTTTCCTTACTTCTCATTAAGATATTAAATTTACAGTTGTGAAGGAGAAGAGTTGCAACAATATATTCAAGAAGTCGTGTAGATTAGATTTGGATACTTAAAATTTCCAAGGAACTTTTGGACAATTTGACATCACAAGACTTTACCAAAATCAACAGCTTAAAAACTTACGACTTTTCAATTTTATACGCAACCATTCCCCTCGATGAATTAAAGTACAGACTTTTCAATATCATTTACAGCTGCCTTTGTCAATGAAACTGTCAATGAAACTGGGACATGTAAATTCACTTACCTTGTCATCGGTCAGTTGCAAAAATATTTTGTTATAAAAAAATTTGATTGTACACTCTAGTACTCTGAAGTCGACATCGAAAAGATGCTGTTTCTGATTGACAATATCTAGGTGGTATTTGAAGAGCAGGTATAACAACAATCCATTGGAATTCCCATGGGTACCAATTGCTCCCCGTTATTAGCAGATCTATTTTTATATTCATATGAAGCATAATTCGTGCAAAATCTTATGCGTGAAAAGAAGAAAACACTTGCTGTGGCCTTCAACTCGACATTTAGATACTAGTTATCTCCATATTTTCATTCTTTTATGTAGAATCAGGGTGAATTTTAAGAAAATTCTACTGTTATGACCATTGAGCACAATGTATGAAAATTTCCAGTTTCCTTTTTTATTTAAGAAGAAGCGCTTATGTTTGAAATAAAAAAAAATATTAGATTTTAATCCATCTCGAGAAATTAATGTAAAAGTGTAGAAAAGTTTATGTTTTGATGTTGCTGATTTCTGAAAATTTGTTGGTTTCAGATTTTCTAAATGATCTTTGGGGTTTTTTCAGAATCCAGATCGGATTTACACCATTCCTAGAATATGCTGTAGAACAGTACATCTGAAATTTCTCGTTTTCAAGAGATATTTTTGTGAAGAGTAAGGATGGGGGCCTGACAGAGTTTACTGGACCTGGAAACGTCTGTAAGGATTTTTATTAAGTTTAAGAAACCAACATAGGTATTGTAATTTGAACAGGATGTTAAATGTATTAAAGACTAAAATGTGATTTTCAAAATTTTCATCCTTTGAAAATGAACTGTGAGCATAAATTGGATTTCCAGACGTAAAATTAAATCCAGGTTCTTCTAAAATACAGCTATAATAATAAGCTTTACAAAGATTTTGCTAAAAGTCTTGGCTGACTGAACCATAACTTATTGTTCGTGTAGTCTTTCTATTATCAATTTCTATTATTTAGTCAATTAAAAATAGGTATTTTCACTCATAATGTCGACACAATGAAACATATGGAGATAACGAACCGTATTCAAGATCAAAAGTCCATAAAACAATACAAAATAGGAACAGAGCAAACACGGACCTCCAAAACATCAGAGGTGGGATCAGGGGTCATGGAGGAGTGAGCGGTCACAGCTCTTCATCATGATCGGGAAATAACGCGAAAATCCGTCGTCAATTCAGTGTATAAATAATAAACTAACAATTAAAATGAAAAACTTCAGTCAGTATTTACTGACAAGGTCATCGTATCGACCTTAAAACTTACGAAAAGATTGCTTTAAACGAGACTGCTGATATTTGTATTTTATCAACTTGTTTGTCAATAATTTACCTCGTTTAAGAAATTGTTCATACGTAAAGCATGCTCTTGCAAATCGAATCAACTGAAAGATATAAACCCCGTATGCAGGTGATGAAGGTATATTGCTGCAAAAGTAAAGGAATTAGTTGAAAAGTTATAGTCATCACGTTTATCAGAAAGCTTGGTTGTTAGATTACCATTAACGTCTTTTTCTAGTAAAATATCTAAATATGTGTTATACTGTGTCGTATCTTTTATTTCAAGCTGACCGGGATACATCGCATCGACATTAGAATGGAAATAAGCATTGTTAATTGATAATACGTCGTCGATATATCTAAATGTCGAGTTGAGGGCCACAGCAAGTGTTTTCTTCTTTTAACGCATAAGATTTCACATAAATTCTGCTTCATATGAATACAAAAATAGGTCTGCTAATAACAGAGTGCAATTGGTTCCCATGGGAATTCCAATAGACTGTTGTAAGACTTGGTCTCCAAAAACCACATAGATATTGTCAATCAGAAACTCAAGCATCTTCTTGATGTCAACTTCTGAGTACTTGTGTCTGTAAAATAATTTTGTAATTGACCAATGACCAGGTAAGTAAATGTATGAGTTCCATTTTTATTGAAGAAGCAGCTGTCAATGATATCAAAAAGCCTGGATTTTAACTTATCGTAAGAAATGGTTGTGTATAAAGTTGAAAAGTCGTAAGTTTTTAAGCTGTTAATTTTGGTAAAATCTTGTGATTTCAAATTGTCCAAAAGTTCTTTTAAATTTTTTTAGTATCCATATCTGATTCACACCAATTCTTGAATATAAAGTTGCACAGTACTCTTGAAGTTTTTTCTTCAATACTAGTTTTTTCACTACTAGTTTTTTCTTCGGGAGTATCGAAAGAGGCGTGGTTGAACATTTACTGGAACCTGCAATGTATTTTTGTTTCGGAATCCAATATATATATAAAGTAGTTCAAATTCATTTTGGCTCTGTGGAATATTAAAAATATTCAAAACTGACATATGATTTTGAAGAATCATGCTGTGGGTTTTTTTTATTACATTCTGTGATTTCAAATGTAAATTTATTTGCAAAAACAAAAGAAAGCAAGTAATTTTCAGTTATTTGAAATTAGACGGTAAAAAAATAGCTGTACGTCTGTCCGTCTGTCTGTTACGCTTTGGGGTACCCATCTCTTATCTGCAACCCCTCTTAAACCGCTGAGTGAAATTTAATGAAACTTTCACAGAATCTTTATCAAATATTGCCAGTGTACACCTCCTATTTTACTTTTTGATCCGATATGCACATATTTTGGGTTTCCTGGCCACAGCAAAACATGGACTTTGCCATTATAACCATAATGGGAGGCGGGGGTATCATTTAGTGAGCCCATTGCTCACGGTACCTCTAGTTTATTGAATGCATTTATATGCCTTCAGAATTATCACGTATATCAATGTGAGATCGTGTTATTTGTTCAGGAGAACTTTTTTGCCACTTTCCAAATCCTATCGAAAAATTTAAAAAGTCTGTTTTTTATGAGATGCGCCGTACTGTGACTTTAATTTCTAAATGAAAAAAAGATAAAAAAAAAAAAAAAAATTACTTGATACATTTGACTATTATTCCCCCCAAAATTTTGGTTTTTGGTGTTTTTTGTTTAATATTTTTTTTCATATCAAAGCATTTATAATAACAATGTTCCTATTTGCAAACCACGAAGGTTCCTGCGCAGCAGGGTAGAAGGAAGTTTTTTGAATTTTCTTTCCTGAAGAGTCCTTGAAGTTGAATAATCAGATATACTAAAGAAATAAAGTACGATTCGCATTTGTCATTTCAAATTCACAATATCACTTTCCCCTTTTCTTCTTACAAGTGAATACAACTCTAAATTTGTTGGGATAGGCTCAAATAGAAAATAAATATTAGATTTTTTTGCTACAAATTCTACAAGTGGTAATCAACCTGTACAAATAATTCCCTTTCTAAGGAAGACATTCTTCAAAATCACATATCATTTTTGAATATTTTCAATATCCAAAAAAAAAAAAAAAAATCAAAATGAACTTGAACTACCAAATGTATTGGATTCCAAAACTTCATTTGAGTCCTTCCAAACAAAGACACATATCGGGTACCAGTAAATGTTCAACTAAGGCTCTTTCTTTACTCCTCACTAAGATATTGACAGTAGTGAAGGAAAAACTTCAAGAGTACTGTGCAACTATATATTCAATAAGTGGTGTAAATCAGATGAGGATGCTTAAAAATTCCAAGGAACTTTTGGACAATTTGAAATCACAAAATTTTACCAAAATCAACAGCTCAAAAGCTTTTCAACTTGATACACAACCATTCCCCACGATATATTAAAGTCCAGGCTTTTTGATATCATGGACAGCTGCTTTTTCAATAACAATTGAACTCGTAGATTTACTTACCATGTCATTGGTCATTTGCAGAATTATTTTGTTAAAAACCATTCTGATTTTACACACAAATATTCTAAAGTTGACATCAAAAAGATGCTTGAGTTTCTGATTGACAATATCTATATGTCGTTTTTGGAGACCAGATCTTCCAACAATCTTGCGCCCCGTTATTAGCAGACCTATCTTTGTATTCATATGAAGCAGAAATTGGGCAAAATCTTATGCGTAAAAAGAAGAAAATACTTACTGTGGCCTTCTGTTCGACATTTAGATATATCGACGACAAATTGTCAATTAACAATGGTAATTTCCATTCTTATGTCGATACGATATATCCCGGTGATTTTGAAATAAAAGAATAAAAGATACTACAGACTCTAAGTTTAAAGTCATCATTTTGTAAGTTCTCTGGTCGATACAATGACCTTGTGAGCAAATAAAATCTATCATTGAGTCAAATACTGACTGACGATTTTCATACTATTTGTTAGTCCATTTTAATAGACTGAATTGACGACGGATTTTTCCGTTATTTCCTGATCATGACAAGGAGCAGACGACGGTTGTGACCAGTCAGTAGGGGATGCTTACTCATCCATGGCACCTAATCCCACTTCTGATGTGTTGGAAGTCCGTGTTTGCTCAACTCCTATTTTGTATTGTTTTATGGACCTTTGATCATGGATACTGTTCGTTATCTCCATATGTTTCATTCCATTTGTGATTTCTATACTTCTACGGATCAGACACACATTGTTTGTTAAACTGTTTAACCTTTATGTGATACCGGTATAGTTCTCTGCGACAGTAGTAAAGGAAAAATGCAACCATTTAAAATCCCCTTATAAAAGATTGATACATATCTTTTTTTTTTTTCAAAAAAGACCCAAAAAATTACCTTTTATCTAAAGGATTTTTTACATATTACAACATGTGAATTGAATGAAAACCTGAAAACCTGATCCCACTTCTGCTCTTTCCAGGAGTCAATACTTTATTCTGTTCTCCATTTGTATTGTTTACATGTTTAATGAGATTTTACACTATTCTTTATGGCATTTTTTTTCATTTAAAGTTTCAGCAGAAAAAAAAAATCTAAACACAACCGCTAACCGGTATACGCAACCGGTATTCAACATTCTGTAACATTATTTCACTTAATAATAATAATGAAAAGACTACTTGAAGTGTAAGACATGGAGCAGGAAACTTGACTTTTTCTTCCTTTACTAATCGATACAATTGTATGAAATCAGACTTTGAGTTGTGTTTAGCTCTTTTCATTTCTTTTTAGGTTGCAGGTTTGTTTGAATAGGTATATTTGAAAGTAAAAAATTCTCAAAAAGTAGAAACTAAAGACTAGATGGGCTAAATCACTGATTTATGAGTATTTATAGAATAAATTCATTGTTCAACCAATATGCATACAGCTTTTTCTTTTTTTTTTCCTTGTCCACCTGATAACCTGCATTTTTATATGAATGCTGATTAAAATAATTCTACAAACTACCGAAATTTTGTTGGGTTAGCTTTGGCTTGTCATGAAAGTTTTTCTTATCTTCGTTATTCTTAGAGAATTAATAAACTGTTGTGGATACGGTAAGCGAATTTTGAATTTTACTACTGTACAAGGTTAGTTTTGTCAAGTGTTATTTTTGCTCTTTCAAACTCGCAAACAATATCGCCTCGTTTTAAATTCGCCCAGTAACAGTTTTGTTTTAAAAATATACATGTATTGTGTTTTATGAATTTGTCCCGTTTTAAATTCGCACACCAATAAGTAATGCAAATTAAAAGGGGCGAAAATAAAACGTGGGTGAAAAATTTATGGTAGTAATATACTTTTCTTAATCAACTAGTAATATTTTTCAACGTATGTTATATAAATTTAGGGCAATTTGATTTTTTCTTCATTTAAAATTTACATAGTTTTCAACTTTGAGCCTTGATTGAGATAATTTTTTTAATTGAAGTGAGAATATTTTCACTTCCAATAAATTTCTCCTATGAGTCTTTACAAAAAAATGCAGTTCATTTTCTCATGAACTACATTACGTATGTACCACGAATTAGCATGAAAAATAATGTAAATATAAGAAATGAATTTAATTTTAAAGATTCATGAGGTATATGAAGACGAATAATGACCTCCATCGAATAATGACCGGGGGGGTCATTTTTCAACGACAAAAAATAACCCCCCACCCGTAGAAAAAAAAATCATTTTTTGTAGAATAAAGAGTCCTAGGGGTCATTATTTTATATGTTAGTCCTATAAAGAATTGACCTCCATTGAAAAATGACCCCCTTTAAAGTGAGAAAGGGAAAAATATGCTGTATAATATAATTGTTCTTCCTTCGAGTAATTCATGCATTTGTTCGAATAGATTTGATCTTTGTTCTTCTTAGCTCGTAGGACCGGTCACGGTAGCCTAGTGGTAGAGCGTTCGCTTCGTGATCGGGAGGCCCGGGTTCGATTCTCGTTCGCGGCGCCGCGTCATACCTAAGACGTAAACAAAGGTAGTGACTGTTCCTTCGCCAAGCGCTCGGCATTAGAAGTGAAAGTCACGGGTCTTTCGGATATGACCTTAAAAACGTAGGTCCCGTGTCACGGTAGGCGCTGGCACGATAAAGAACCCTAACTGCTCAATGGCCCTGAGTGCCGAGTATAGGTCTAAATTTGAAGCCCTTCACCGGCATACGGTGACGTCTCCATATGAGTGAAAAATTCTCAAGAGGGACGTTAAACAATATTCAATCAATCAATCTTAGCTCGTAGGGGTAATAAAGTTCCTCATTTCGAATTCTCTCTGCCGAAATATTGACAAATCAGTTTTAAACAATTAACAATCAAACAAATAAACTTCATTTCTCTGATAAAGGAGCAAACGTAGAAAATCAAAGATGTTACATGCAAATGGATCAAAGGCACGCTGGAGATGAATTTTATGAATATAATTTGTTTTTCTTTATTTTCTTTACGGACTCCATTGATACGTTGTTTCAAAAAAAAATGTTGGGAAAAAGTAGAAATTTTTAGTAGCCGAATTAATGCCTAATTTTTTCGAATTAATCCTATTTGACAATGAAACAGGATGAAATTTTTATCCTCCCCCCCCCCCCCCCCCCCCCCCCACACAAAAAAAAACCAAAAGAACATTACGTTAAATCAAAACAAAAAAATCAATGAAAAGCAAAAATATAAATAAAACTCTTTACCTTTCAGTAATACTGATAGAGGCTCTAGATAAAATATTGAAATGAAGTTAAGCCTTCACACAAGTACTATCATATAATAATTTACTTCGCCATGATTAAAAAATAATTTAAATGTTGGTGGAGGTATACTTGAAAGTATTGTGGCAAAGTAACAGTTGAAAATTAGTAGAATAGTAGATTATTTTAAGCTTATTTTTAGTCCCTCCTTATAGAAAAATAGAGGTAGGTTGCTTTTGTTGATAATCGACTTCCTCCTAAATAAGTAAGGGGGTGGGGTGGGTATAACTCCTAAAAATATGCTCTGTAAAGCTATGAGCTAGTGTAAAATACACATTCTAATGCAAAAACTATACATGTAGTCATAACCTTTTGATTAAGCACACAGTATTCATTACATTTCTTAATTCTTTTATTACTCCACCCTTTTACGGGTACCTGTAAAGTGCGAAACGAAATAGAAACGAAACGAACTGAAACGAAACGAAATCTGCCGAAACGAAACGAGATCTACCGAAACGAAACGAAACCTACCGAAACGAAACGAAATCAAGACGAAACGAAACGAAATCAAAACGAAACCTGCCGAAACGAAACGAAACAAAACTTTCAGAATGTTTATATGGTCTATTTTTACTTCATATGAAATTTATATAGTTCAAGCACCACAGGCAATTTTTTCGCTTCAAGCTCATACATAGGCGTCGGAAGGAAATTGAAAGTGGGGGGTGGTGGGGGTAAACCAACAAAAAAGGTAAACACCAATAACCACAGGCAATTTTTTCGCTTCAAGCTCATACACAGGCGTCGGAAGGAAATTGAAAGTGGGGGGTGGGGGGTTAACCAACAAAAAAGGTAAACCCCAATTTTCGATGCCTATAAAATATATATCTTTGCAAAAATTGGGGGGGGGGGCTAACCCAACCACCCCCTATCCGGCTTCCGACGCCTATGTCATATTTTGTTAATATCTTACTGAATAATTTACTACTTAAAAGTGACATCGTTCGCTTTGCGAGACTTTTTTCTTGTCAGTTAAATCGTTTTAGACGTCTTTGGTCGAGCCTCTTTATTACAAACCACTCATTTCTTCCTCGAAAATTACCTCGATAAAAATAGGACCGTATGTTGTATAATTGAACGATTAAAACCTGACACCTCGGAATGGAATACTAAATACTCTAAGTCTCTGATTTATCCTATGTTTTAAGACATTCGCAATACAACAGTACAGTGACTTTATTTCGACCTGTACATAAACGAGCCCTTACATGTAACACGTCAAATTTGATAGATATGTTGTATCCAGATAAATAAGGACTGAAAATAAGAGTAAGATATAAAAATTATTGAAATTATACATGTATAGTACACTCGTGCATATTTGCAGTTGGCAAAAATGTAAATACATCATTAGACTGAGAAGGGAGCATAATCGGTAATTAAATTAAATTTTATATTTTCAAGTACTTGAACTATATAAATTTTATTTGAAGTAAAAAAAAGTCCACATGCAGTAACACATATATAATTATATACATGTACCTTAATTTGAAAAAAAAAACATTTTGATAGTTTTGTTTCGTTTTGATTTCGTTTCGTTTCGTCTTGATTTCGTTTCGTTTCGGTAGGTTTCGTTTCGTTTCGGTAGATTTCGTTTCGGCAGATTTCGTTTCGTTTCAGTTCGTTTCGTTTCTATTTCGTTTCGCACTTTACAGGTACCCCCCTTTTACTCAGTTCTGAGTATATTTTTCAGAGAATTTCATATTAAAATCAAAACAAACATTTTCATTTTTGTAACGTCTTCTTTATACTGTATCATAATATGAAAAGTTGATTAAAGACAATTTCTTTGGGTACTTGTAAAGTGCGAAACGAAATAGAAACGAAACAAATGAACTGAAACGAAACGAAATCTGCCGAAACGAAACGAAATCTACCGAAACGAAACGAAACCTACCGAAACGAAACGAAATCAAGACGGAACGAAACGAAATCAAACGAAACCTGCCAAAACGAAACGAAACAAACCTATCAAAAGGTTTTGTTTTTTTTTTCAAATCAAGGTACATGTATATAATTATACCCGCACTTTCTAAAGAAAGTTCGGGTATATTGTTGTTACTCATGTCCGTCCGTCCGTCCGTCCGTCCGTCCGTCTGTCCGTCCGTCTGTCACACTTTTCTTCCCTGAACTCCTCTTACATTTTACACAGTAGGCTAATCATCTTTTGGGAGATGGATGTTGGTGTCATGTAGATGTGCAGTAACGTTTGGGAATTTTGATTTTGCCCTGGGGGGTCAAATGGGGGTCGAAAAATGATGTTTTTTATGCAAAAAGCCACGTCTTCCCTGAACTCCTCTTACATTTTACACAGTAGGCTAATAATCTTTTGGGAGGTAGTTGGAGGTGTCATGTAGATGTGCAGTAAGGTTTCAGAATTTTGATTTTGCCCTGGGGGGTCAAATTGGGGTCGAAAAATGACGTTTTTTATGCAAAAAGCCCCTTCTTCCCTGAACTCCTCTTACATACACAGTAGTCTTATTATTTTTTGGGAGATGGTTGGTGGTGTCATGCAGATGTTCAGTAAGGTTTCGGAATTTTGATTTTGCCCTGGGGGGTCAAATGGGGGTCGAAAAATGATGTTTTTTATGCAAAAAGCCCCGTCTTCCCTGAACTCCTCTTACATTTTACACAGTAGGCTAATCATCTTTTGGGAGATGG
>PRKT01000020.1:3068722-3128701 GCA_003671525.1 Saccostrea glomerata | reverse complement strand
GGTTTTTGATTTCGATGAACGGTGTTGCCGTGGTTACTAAAAATAGAAATATCTGTAAAATTGTTTCAAAATGCTACTCCTCCTACAGTTTTGGTCTGATTTCAATATAACTTGGCACACAAGTAGACTACACTAAAATACATAAATCTGTTTATTGGTTTTTGATTTCGATGAACGGTGTTGCCGTTGTTACTAAAAATAGAAATATCTGTAAAATTGTTTCAAAATGCTACTCCTCCTACAGTTTTGGTCTGATTTCAATATAACTTGGCACACAAGTAGACTACACTAAGAACTTAAAGAGACTTTATCAACGATCATTATTCTATTTATTGCTGTTGTAAAGTTTCAAATCCCAGCTGCTTAAGTACTTTTCTCTTCCTTTGCTATTAGTTCAAACCAGTAGAGCTTCAGTCTCGACAGAGACTTCTGGTTTTAAAGTATTCTTTCTGACAGATTTTCTTATTAAACCTTTTAGGCCAAAAAAACTGATCAATAGTTTCTCAGGCACCACTGCATCAGATTAAAAAATGCAGCATTGATATAGAATGACTGTCATGACAAAAAAAAGTACATATATAACACCTGCTTCAAAATAAAAAAGGAAAAGAACCTGCCTGTCACATTTTGGCCTGAGAAACTATTAATTAATTTTTTTGGCCTTATTGTACTGGCCCTCCACAGTACATGTATCACTGCAAAATAGATTCTGACATGTATAACATGGGGATGGTGGCAATCTGGAGAAAAGAAAAACTCATGTTTGGGGTTTTTTTGTCTCTTATTTTCTGTTATTAACTTCTAAATAGATCACTGAGCTGGCAGGCTACACAGCCAGGGTCACAGAAATGTTTGAGGTGTTTGAAGATGTTAACAAAGGAAAGTATGAAAGAAGCATGGTAACTAAGGCAGTTCCGGGAAAGGCAAAACATGCAAAGATAACAGGGCCGATGGAAATCATGGGTAGGTTATGCATCTATATTGTCAACTGTTGACTTTAAGTTTGCCAAAATTAAAATTATTGATTGTTTGGAATTGCTGCCTGCTCATTGAAATAACTCTGGCAAAAAAAAATATTACAAAAAAAGTTATTTTCATCCATTTTATCAACCATATCCAGCTGGGTTTGATTGTCAAAATTATCAATTTTTATCATCAGTAATGCTCTGAATAAAACATGAAAACATGCCTGGTTTATAGTAAAACTCTTACTTCATAGTATCTTAATTAAGCATACCATAATATGGAGAAATTGTATTATTTTGCTCATTTTTATATCAACCATGTGGGATCTATAATGTTAGTAATGGCAATAGATTCCATAAATCTAAGGTTTATACTGTATAAAAAAAATTTCAATTTTCATACATTTACTATTATGGATAAATTCTTACCACCATGTGTAGTACATACATAATGGCAAATATATCATTAACACAATGCTCAGCTTCAGTATTGTATAAACATGCCTTTGATTGGTACAGGAAATGTAATGGACACTGATGCAACAATAGACATTGAGGATCTGCCCATAATCACACCCAATGGAGATGTCATAGTGTCCAGTCTAACACTAAAGGTACATATTCTCTAAGGCTCTGAACAACTTTTGTGTTTGATGACTCTCTCCAAGACCCTAGCTTCTCTTAAAACTGTCATTAATAAAATAAACTGAGCAAAAGGCTCAAGTGAGCTCATCTCATTGAAAGTGTCCAGCATCCCTCTGTCATCTGTAAACATTTCACATTTTTTACCCCTAGAATACTTTTAAATTCCAACCAAACTTGCCACACAGCATATCATTGTATGAGGAAATTCAATTTGTTCAAATGAAGAGCATTGCCTTTCAAGGGGAGAGAACCACTAGACAAAGAAAAGAAAAAATGCATGAATGCTTTTAGTGTAGATTCAAAGACCGAATGATGACTCCCAGGGCTGAGTTGGGCCACAGTAGGAGTCAAATTCTAGCATTCAAAAATCTTTAAACATTTTCAGCTGAAGACCAGCATATGATTGATCAGTCTTTATCATATATTTAACAATCATCTTCAGCAAGTGGAGATTGATATGATGTATAAAGGGAATGTTTCATTTAATCCTTACAAACAGTCAAACAATCTAATTTATGTTGATATTGAAGCATCTGTATCATGGGTGTTTTCATGGCTCTTCAAACCAAGCCATGACCCCTTTGGGTGAAGGTGGGGCCAAAGCATGGAACCAATATTTTTCATAGGAGTAATAGAAGGAAATCTTTTTTTAAAGAGTAGCTTGGAAAATATGACTTAAATAGGCCCACTTGCTTAGCTAAAGAGTTTTAGCATTTCAATTGAAATTTAATTGTAATAGATTTATATTTTGTTTTGTTGTCAGGTATGCATTTCATAGTACACATAATAGACAATATATTGGGTTTGATATTTAACAGATTGAGCCAGGCATGCATTTGCTGATCACGGGACCCAATGGCTGTGGGAAGTCCTCTCTGTTTCGGATACTCAGTGGACTGTGGCCAGCGTACAGAGGAAAGCTGTACAAACCTCCACCAAGTAAAATGTTCTACATCCCTCAGAGGTAAACTTCTAGTTACTGGTCAGCTCACCTCAGCTATAAGATCACTTTTACTGATCCAGTTTATTCTTGTGTTTGTCTATCCCTGGGTCTATAAACTCTTTATTACATTAATTTTCAAATTCTTTTCAAGAATTAGGGCAGATTACCAAACTTGCCAAAAAGCATCCTTTGGGAAAGGGGATTAAATTATGATCAAATGATGGTCTGCACAATCTCTTTTATATAGATGTTTAAGAAAACAAAAACATTCTTCTACTAAGGCACTGACCCAGAAAAGATAAAAAAAAATTAAACTGTATGACAAAGTGAAGATTCAGTTTTGATCATACCTTGGGACCATGGGGTAAAGTGAGGCAAAAGAAGGGAAAACATTTTTAATAAGAGTAAGATGGCCATGATTAGGAATAAAAAATACAGTAGGTCATCTCAATGCAGACAAAGTTTGTACCAGTCAGTCCCCAGGGTTGAGTTGGCAGAAAATTGGGGATTGAATTTTTACTTACCTGAGATTTACAGGAATGGATGTTTAAAAATATTCTTCTGAAGAACAGCAGTAGATGTGCAGTGATTAGTAATGTAAAAATGCAGTCATCCTCAAGTAATGGCTAGAGTGGGCCATGATGGAGTAGGAATTTTTACTGTGCATAAAATTAGATTTTTTTATATATCTTATGTTGGAAGAATCTTAAGTCCAAGTTGACTCAGGAAAATGTCATGTCTTTATACTGGTCTTCCACAGCAATCTTCTAGCTAAGGTAATGAAGTTTACATAACAGTATGTAAATACTGAGAATATGCATGTAAACTAATACAATTATTTATCACATAATTTCCCCTTTATCCCGTTGATATAGCTCATGTGATATCGTTTTCGTATCAACACTATGTATTCCTACGCCACGTGACGTAATGTAAATAAACAAATACATGTGCATGATGGAGAGAATGACTTAATTTGTCAAATTTCACATTATTTGATATATTTTAACAAATCTTCATTCAGGAATAAAAAAAAATAAGTGCAGAAATACTTTCTTTCTTTTATTTTTGTACGAAATATTTCATACAGCGTAATATTATTTATTACGTTATTTGGTCCGAGGTAACCGAAAGGGAACTTTGAATTAGAAATAAAGACAAAGTACACATTTATAGTGAACAAAGATATGTGATAAAAAGAATCTCCCATGGTTTGTGGTTTGATATGATTTTTATCCAACTCGTTGTGTGTTTTCTATCCCCTCGCCAAGGCTCGGGGATAGAAAACACACAACTCGTTGGATAAAAATCATATCAAACCACAAACCATGGGAGATCCTATATATATTTGATAGCTGATATCATTATATTTTTATATTCTTAAGGACAGACCAGACGTTCCTTAATAAAATATAAATTTTTCTAAGAGTTTGTCATTGAAGTGTTGCTACTTAAACATGTTTACTCACAAAAAATTGAGGTACCTTACCAGGCATTTCTGCAAGATACCAGGGGTAGTTTTTCTTATATAATCCTTTGGGGAAGAAAAATAATTTTCCAATTTCAAATGTTTGTGTGTTTGGATTTTTTAAAAACGTCTAGAAACTGGTTTAGAAATCAGAATGTTATGAAAATTTTGAATATTTTTCATACATTACGAAGATATACAAAACAGATTTTGAGGAACGTCTCGTCTGACCTTAAATGAAATCCTTGGATACTTAGCATATTTATATAAGGTCTAAGAGGAATAAGGCACGAAAAGGGACATGGGGAGCGTTTGGGGAACATCTGTAACGGTCCCCGTTACAATTAGCACTAGTTTTTTTGCCCCTAAAAATTTCAGCTTTAATTCACAGAGTCATTTTTCTACGGGGGTCATTTTTCTTCACGTGTGTTCTGCAAATTTTTAGGGTAGTGAAACTTTTTCTACGGGCAAAAGGGTCATTTTTCGACGTCGAATAATGACCGGGGGTCATTTTTCGCCGTAGAAAATTGATCGGGGGTCATTTTTCGCTGTCAAAAAATGACCCCCGGTCAATATTCGATGGGGGTCAATATTCGTCTTTACACCGGGATATTTATCGCGAAGCGCTAACGCGCTCCATGAAATATGCTGGCGTGAAGCGTCGTAGTTCATAACCTCATGAATCTTCAAAAATTAATTTCATTTCTTAATTATACCCGACGGTGTCTTTTTTCAATTCATGTGTACTTACACATGTTTAAGAAATCGACAAGTACCTTGTGGATTATATGCCAGCAGTGCATTTACTTCAGTATTTCTCATTGCAATAGGTAGTATTCTTAATCACAAAAGGGTCCAGTCTTGTAATCAACCATATTTCAAGTTGAAATCCACATTTTGTATTTCTCGAAAATATACAATGACAATTGCTTCCAAACTTTTTAATGAAGAAAAAGACTCATCAGTGCCTAGATATCGAACAACTGAAACACAATCCTCCAACTCGTTCATGTTCTTTTTCACCCTACAACTATAGGCCTGCAGGATACGCCATTACCGGTGACTTTAATATAGTCAATAAAGTAGATCTTCAATCACTTATTACAAATGGACCAACATTTAGAGAACTTCGATCTTTCTACAGGGGTCATTATTTCATAATTGTTATGAATCGATTGGAAGATAACACCAGACAATGGGCCAAATATTAAAAAGGACCTTAAACAGGATGGGGTATAGCTGTATTTAGTAAATTCTTCAAAGAAGGATATGGAGATAACGAACAGTATTCAATCTCAAAGTCCATAAAACAATACAAAATAAAAGCAGAGCAAATACGGACCCCCGAAACATCAGAGGTGGGTTCAGGTGCCATGGAGGATGTTTTTTTTTAAATGTTACAAATCGAAGTACAGATTTTAGTTAAAAATCCATAAAAAGTGTTCTCTTAGTAAACAAAAGTTTTCGTATTGTTATTTTTGTATCTTTTTGTGAGAACTTAACCATATGTGAAAATGAAAAAAAAATTAAATATAGAAAGTTTATAAAAATACTGTAGATTCCTCATTTTCGCGAGTACTGTTTATCGCGAATGGGCTCTTTAACGTCAAACCGCGAGAATAATAATTCGCGAATGGACGGTTAGCCAAGAGATTTTACACAGATTTCAGTACCATAAAAATAAAGGCGAGTAACTTTATTTCGTGTGTAGTTCTTCTCGCGAAATTACGTGATAATTAATTCCACACGTATATTTAGGAATCTACAGTAACTAATATATCTTTAAAACTTAGGAAAAGTAGAGAAAAACGGATAAGTCAATATCTATTTTAGTTGAATCATTTATGTCAATTTGGTGATGTCATCTTATAAGGCCTATATGCCAAATGGCAGTATCTTATTTTGAAAAAAAAAAACATTGAATCTTTTGAAATACAAGTAGGGATCGCATAATTGGGTACAATAGTTTTTTAATCTTAATGTTCAGGAGAAAGGTAATTACGTTGACTGAAAAGACTGATCTGTTAACACGCATTGAAATATGATTGACTCAATTGTGAATTAATCTCGACTTAATTAACAATATACTTGCATATTACTTAATCTCAACGCAAAATGTAATAACGCAAAATATTGTAATCCTGAACATTCTTTCATTACATTTTGCGTGGTTACAATCCGCGGAAAACTCGATGCAAAATGTAACAATGTAAAATGTAATAATCCCAGTATATTACACTACGCGTTGTAACATATTTTCTTCTGGGCTTTTCAGAATGTAGTGGATCAAAAACACCTCCCCAGAGACATTTATTTTTTCTGTTAAGATTACCACATTTTCAATTGTAGACAATTTGTCTTATTACAAACGAGCTGAACAGAGTTCAACCTGGACATGTACGTACTTGAGCTGCTCGAAATACAGGGCAGGAAACGCAGTTGATAAAGACAATCAAACGTGCTCTAGGAGTAATTCCTTTGGAATACCTAGCCCGTTGGATTCAGCATGGTGGTATGTTGATCTTGGTGACATAAAAAGTATATACAGAATCAACATACTCTACAAGAAATACGAAGTGGAGTATGGTATGTTTCTTTTATCAACAAGGACATCTGTATCTTTTTTTACATACAGGTAAACACCAAACGAATTATATCCATTCATGTGCAATTTTAATTATTTCATTTTTTTAAGCAATGTAAATACGAAGTAGAAAAGTTGCTACCAGACAATTTATCATTCCATAAGCATTTTAAACCTTTAACACAATGTACATTTTGGATGTGGATGTCTATGATGATAAGATATCAACTTAGCTTTTTCTGATTTTACCAACAAGTTTGTAACCATTATAGACAAGCATGCACCAATTAAAATGAGAAAAATAAGACCCAATCAGGTTCCATACATGAACAAAGATATACGCAAAGCTATCTATAACAAAAAAAAAATGCTACACAACAGAAACCAAGCTTGCAGGTCAAGTAAGAACTGGGAAGCCTATAGAGTTCAAAGAAACTATGTTACAAAGTGAAAGATTAAATCAGTTAATAATTACTTTCTGCAAAGATGTACAGGTGGTCCGAAATCTAAGGACTTCAGGCCCAATATTAAACCTTTTTTACTTTTTTAACAAACAAAGGCAGTTGTGCACAGAAAGATACAGTCTTGATAGAAAATGATGTGATTAAAGCTGAACTATCCAACATACCAGGAATTTTTAATGACTTCTTTGTTAATGTGGCCAAAAACATAGGAAATTCAAATATAAGCACTGATGATAATCACCAAAGTGTTAAAGCATTATGGGAAAACTTACCACAACTCTAAAATCAATCTTTCCAATTTAAATCTTTTGATGCAGAATTTATATGAAACAAATTAGTAAGATCAATACCAGAAAAGCTACAGGCATAGACGGGATTTCCCCAAAGATACTACATTATGCGAAACCTGTAATTATTAGTCCCTTGACCAAACTTGTAAATATGTCGTTGTTATCCTCAGTTTTCCCAGATTCCCTTAAAATAGCTCAAGTAGTCCCTATTCACAAAAAGAACAGTGTCTTAGATAAGGGAAACTACAGACCAGTAAGCTTACTCCCAGCTCTTTCCAAGTTTTTGAAAATGCAATCAACACTCAAATCTCAAACTATTTTGAGAAAATTTTTAACCCTTATTTAGCGGCATTTAGATCAGGGTATGGTTGCCAATCGACCCTATTAAGGATCACTGAGGATTAGAAGAGAGCTCTAGATAAAAATAAATATGTTGCTGCTATTTTAATGGACTTATCCAAGGCATTTGATTGTTTCCCTCATAATCTTGTTCTACTCAAACTAAAATCTTATGGTCTCTTCCCACCTGCGGTAGATCTGATAAAGAACTATATATTTTGCAGAAAGCAGAGTGTCAAAATTAGTCAAAATATAAGCACCTTGTTGGATATCTTTGAAGGTGTACCTCAAGGATCAATTCTTGGGACAGTTATCATTAATATTTTCATTAATGATATTTTTTATTTTGTAAAAAATTCAGACTTGTACAACTATGCAGATGACAATACCTTATCCAAATCTGATCCTACCTTACAAAATGTTATTACTACTCTTGAAAAGGAAAGTGGTACTCTCATCGATTGGTTTTCAGCTAATAAAATGCAGGCAAACCCAGAAAAATTTCAAGCAATAGCACTGGGGGAAAAGACGAATGATAAAAACATTACTTTAAACTTATATGGTACAACTCTTGCCTGTGAGGATGAAGTGAAACTTCTTGGTGTTACTTTTGATTTTAACTTAAACTTCAATTCTCATATATCAAATATTTGTAAAAAGCAGCTCGACAATTAAATGTGTTAAAACGTGTCGGGAAATATCTTTGTAAACAGGGTATACTTACCATCTATCATTCCTTTATGATATCCAACTTTAGTTATTATCCTCTGGTATGGCATTTTAGCAGTGAACAAAATTGCAAAAAAATAGAAAAAGTTCAAGAGCAAGCACTAAGATTTATATATAACTACTACACAAGCAGTTATGACCAGCTACTAGTAAAATCAAACCTCCCCTCACTGAAAATCAGGCGTATGAGAGCCATGGCCCTTGACGTTTTCAAATTTATAAACAAGCAAAGCCCATTGTTCCTGCAAGATTTAGTTCAACAGCGAAATTCCACATACAATTTTAGGTATCAAAAGACTCTGGAATGACCGAGACCAAGAAGCACTAGGTATGGAAAACAGTCATTCAGCTATGCGGCTGCTACGTTGTGGAATTCTTTACCAAATTATGCTAAGGAACATTCCACCCTCAACCACTTTAGAACTTTCATTAAAACATGGACGGGGGAAAATGCAAGTGTAGTTCCTGCAGAAACCACAGCGTGGGGCTGCATAGCTGATGAGACAATATTTATTTTTATTTATTCATTTAGTTTAGATACAGTTTTTATTTTTGAAATTTTCATTTATTTTTGAAATCTTTCATTTGCTTTACTGATACCACCTCATTTTATTTAATTGTTCTCTAGTGTTTCTTTTATATCTATAGATTAAACCTTGTTATTTACTTTAAAAATTCCTATAATAAGGGCCATGGAGACTGAAACCTTTGGAGTAACATCATATGATGACAAAGGTGTAATCTCTCCAGGATCCTACTTTCTTTCAATTTTTGGCCTCTTGAACATTTTTTTTTCTTTGACCTCACAACAATGCATATCTTACCTATGTAGGTAGGGACTGACCCAATCATTAGGCAGGATGTGTATTGATGAGGAATATAAATTATTTTTTTCTTTCTCAATTTGGTTTAGCTATATTTGTGTGAATTTTTTAATTTTCTAAACTTTCAAATTTATTTAATTATTTTTTATTATTATTCAATAATACAATTAGTTATTTTTTGATATGACTTTTTGAGTTAAACGTAGTGCCTAATTTATATTACTGTCATATGACTTTTATTTATTTATTCACATTATTTTTATTTTTGTTCCTCTTAATGCAGTCTTATTGCTTTTCAAGTTTGTCTTGTTTTTCTTTAACTAATTCTAAAAAGTTATTAATTCTTAAAATTTGCTTAATTCTTAAAAATTCGTTTTATCTGTCATATGTATGTGTATATATGTACATGTGTTTTTGCATGTTTATTTATGTTGTAAATGTTTTCTTGTGATATTTTAACTGTGATAGTCGGTTTAAGGGCTCTACAGAGCTCATTTTTCTTGTTATGCAATGTATACAATGCCGACTTTAAATAAAATTTACTTACTTACGTACAGTATTGGACTTATAAAGCCTTTATCTAGTATAATTAAGATATATGTATATCAATAATAAATGTAACAAACGTCTTTGTCAATTTCTATACAGATGATAGACAAAGAGGACGAATGGCCGGTTTTTCTTTGTTCATCTCAAACAACACACAGATGCAGGACAATCATCTCTGCTACAAAGACGGTCCAAATGAGTCGCTTACGTTGAATTTTAGTACAATCTGCCCTAAATATGGTCGTTATGTTATCTTTTATAATGAACGATTAAAGGGAGTGAATTACCCTGATAGTTACCAGGTTTTATCTCTTATAGAACTCTGTGACGTCGTTGTTGATGGTAAAAATATTTTTTATGAAGTTGAGTTTCTTTTTTTGCACAGTTGTCTAAAAGCTATACAACAAATGTATGATAAATTGCAAAATAGGATATTGCAAATTATGTTAATTATGTTAAAAAATATCAATTTGCATTCCATCTTTATAACATGCTTTAAATTATTCCATCACGTAAATTTTTTTGTAGTCGTGTTTATGATTGATTGATTGTATATTGTTAAAGGTCTCTCTCGAGAATTTTTCACTCATATGGAGACGCCACCACTTGCCGGTGAAGAGATGCAAATTTTGTCCTATGCTCGGCACTTAGCGTCATTGAGCAGGGAGGGATCTTTTTCGTGCCAGCATCTACAGCGACACGGGACCTCTGTTTATACGGTCTCATCCGAAGGATTTGTCTCCACGTCCCACAGTGGGATTCGTTATGTTTATGAAAGTGAGAACTAATTGTTATTTTGTATATACATTATTACTAGTTGATTGCAATTCAAAGACGTCTTTCTTTTGTAAACATAAAGATGTATGCTGTTTTGGTTGATGAGGGATAAGATCTTGTCATATGAGATTTTATATGCAATTCTTTTAATTCTCTTATATTTTTAATGTCCATAATTGTCATACATACTTTCTTTCTTAGAATTTACATACATTTTACTTACATTATTAATTAAATTTTCATAAAGTGAAATGAACTCTTGAAGAAAATAGAAACGTTAAAGAAAAATAAATTCGAAGAAAAAATATCATACATTGAAAGAAAGGTTCTTTTCACTAGGATGTGAATCAGGAAGATATGGAAATAACTGCAATTCAGTATGTCCAATCAAATGCCTGGAACATAGGTGCAACATTGAAAGCGGTAATTGTTTCGGGTGTATGGCAGGATGGCTTGGATCAAAATGCCAGGAACGTATGAAAAATGTTTTTTGTTGAAAATATCTGTTTATCAAAGTTAGTGAATAAAAATATTAGTATTTGTAATACCATGCACCGCGGAATGTGGGGGTGGTGGGGGTTAATAATGTGTAGTGAAGATCTCAGGGTTCTAAAATACGATGCGCTGCAGATGTCTATACAGACCTGATACTTAAAAATTAAGAATGCATCTCGGTAAATATCCACAGATGCGTCATATATGCAAGTTTGGTCCGATTCCCCCAAGATTAACCGGAAAGGGCTCTAAACATCAAACAAACCTTGAAGCTATTCAGAGCGACGAGGAAAAGAAACTTGTCACAAAGAATGGGGTTCTAAAGCGTAACTCGTTCGATAAGTTTATACTTTACAGTTATGGCTCTCAGTGTAGGTCGATATGTGGTTATAAAGACTCATGGCAATTGATATTGAGCAAAGACACAGAAACTGATAGCGACCGAGCCTGTGACTTAGCTGTCATAACGTCAAAATGGTTAAATTCACGCTTCTTATATTATGGCGTCACGTACTACGTAATTTTAGTGCAACCGAGCAACCGAACGGCGTGTCGTGCGATATTATTTTAAGCCGACGCGCTTTCGCAACGATATCACAAAAGGAGGAATGTTACGTGACGGACTTTCCACCTATGAAATTTACGAAAATAATCTTCTTACATAATATTTTCAAACATAGCATGGAACAGCACTAAATATATTTAGACCAAAATGTTTAGATACGTATTTAACAAAATATGGTTTTTAATATGAAACCTTGCAGTTTTATTGTTGAAGGAATTTGATCTTGTTTGTTATAAGACGTCATATATATTATGCTGACAGAATGCAAAAATGGTACATATGGTTTGAGATGTATATACAAGTGTGGAAACTGTTTGAATGGAGCACCTTGTGACAAGGAAAGGGGAAGCTGTGGAACAGAATGTGATCCTGGCTATCTTGGAGACCTTTGTAATGAAAGTATAACAACAATTTTCATATCAAGTTAATAGAGACCTGGTATTTGTTATATTCTGTCGCGATAATATGGTCGACGAGTATTACATATATGTGAACATATGAATATATATAAAATGTATACTACTGATTCTTTAAATATTGATAGTTTATTTTCTACCTTTTCCACCAGCCTGTGAAAATGGGAGTTACGGACGAAGTTGTAAATACACCTGTGGACACTGTTTCAATGGGAAACCCTGTGATCGGTTTACAGGGTCATGTAACACAGAATGTGACAATGGGTATTTTGGAGATAAGTGTAAACAGATCTGTGGACACTGCTTTAATGGTGCCCCGTGTAACTGGTCTACAGGAGTATGTAACACTGGGTGTGATACTGGGTATTTCGGAGAAAAGTGCAAAACCACCTGCGGATTCTGTTTAAATGGAACGTACTGTGATGGTGTGACAGGAAAGTGTAATACAGTTTGTGATCCTGGGTATTCAGGAGAAAGATGTAAAGAAGGTAAAAAAAGATTATTATTTATACTTAGTGTATAAAATAATGATCTTATTTTACCTTCTTTACCATCTAATAATAACAAAATCATAATATATACCTGTGATTGATCAGTTTAGATTTACAGAATTAAAAGTTACATTCATTACAGTCATACAACATGGGTGATACTTTAAAAATGTGTCATACTGTTGGTTTGAATTGAATGAAAAGCAGAGAAAATATTTGAATTGTTTCAAAAGCCGTTTTAATGATTTTAGTTTATGTGTTATGCAATTTTGTTAGAGTGTTCACCGGGAATGTTCGGGGAAAATTGCAGTTCTTACTGCAGTGATCACTGTTCACACCAGAGTTGCTATCATAAAAATGGTAGTTGTAAACAGGGATGTATTCCAGGTTACAAAGGAGACAACTGCCAAGATGGTAATTATTTTAAATCATAAAGAATACTGAATTACATGTCAGTATGGTATTTCTGTATAAATCCCTACAAATGAAGGCTTTTGACATCATGATATGTTTTGATTCCCAGTTTGTGAACCTGGATTCTACGGTACAAATTGCAGCGAGATATGTTCCTTCAGATGTCTAAAAACTTGTAACCACATTGATGGCTTTTGTAGATGCACCGCTGGATGGAAGGGTCCCCCAACGTGCACCACAGGTAAAACGGGTAGTTTTTTTTTTTTAAATAAAATAATAAAACGTAAGAAGTACGAGTTAACTTTCTGCCTCATATACTCAGTGTTTGATATTTCTTGAAGAAAGTTACATTGAAAATATAATAGAATAGATTTACAAAGTGGATTAAAGAATGATAAGTGAATACAAAAAAGATTTCATTGCGCGATCAATTTCTTGATATGACGAGAAATTATTTTTCATATTCTTTTCTTTTTAAACCTTAGAATGTCCTCCAGACTTTTTTGGAATTGACTGCCGACGCCGGTGCAGTGGTCACTGCAGTAACAATGACACCTGTAGTAGGTATGACGGGACATGTGAAGACGGCTGTCAGGAACCCTTTATTGGTCATCTCTGTGATCATCAAAGTTAGTGACTTACAGCCTTGTTGTGAAATTTATTTTTGATAGGCACTGAGGTACCTGATTTATTTGAACATGGAATGAAATACTACCGAAGAAATATATGGAGATAACGAACAGTTAAACAATACAAAACAGGAGCAGAGCAAACACGGACCTTCAAAGCATCAGAGGAGGGATCAGGTGTCATAGAGGAGTGAACATCCCCTGACGACCGATCATAACCGTGATCGGTAATTTACGGAAAATTCTGTCAATAATTCCGTGTGGAAAAAATGCTCTAACAATTAGTATGAAAAACGTCAGTCAACATTTGACTTAATGATAAAGAAAAAAGGGGAACGAGGCGGGCAGAATGCCTACAGCGTCGGATATTAAGAAATCATATACAGTATGTGAATTGAGTATTTAGATTAACTTCTCATTATTGAAATTTATGAAATTATGAGAAAAAAAATTTTCTGAGAGAAAAAAAATCTCGTAATTTTTTTTCTTTGATAAAAATATTAGATGGTTTTAATGGGATTCGAATCCCCTAGCAATAAAAATCTGACGTATCTTGCAGCTTTTAGACTAACGCGCTCACAATTGTGCTACATGGCTCATATTTATTTTTGGCATTTAATTCATGTTTGTGATATGAACCTTGACTTAATGGATTTGAAGTATTTCTCGGACAAATGCGATTGTTTTGCAATAAAAGTGTACTTTTAAGGTATAATGGGTCTTCGCTCCATGTTTTTGTAAACCAAAGAATGAATTTTTAGTGTAACTTTGAAGATTATTTTTCGAAAAAATGCAGGGAATAGAAATTCATATTTAAAAAATTTTGTTAAAGTACAAAGAAATGATAATTTTTGTTCTTTTAAGCGTGTATATGTTTTTTCTCATAGGCAAATATTTTCAGTCTTTGTGAGATTTTTGTAAATCGTAGAGATTTCACATTAAGTGTACATCAATATTAGATGAAATATCAAATAAAATTTGGATATAATTGAGTTTATTTTTTCACGTCATATCTGTCGCACTATAGACACTTCATCCGCCTTATCCCCTCATCTTCTTGTATTTGCTGACAAGATCATTGTAGGGATCAAAAAACTTTCTAAATGATGGCTTTAAACGAAACTATTGATATTCTTGTTTCATCAACTTGTTTGTCAATAATTTACCTCGTTTTAGGAATTGTTCATTCGTACATGTAGAGCACGCTCTTGCGCATCGAATCAACTGAAAGATATAAACCCCGTCTGCAGGTGATGAAGGTATATTGCTGTATAAGTAAGGGAAGTTGACGATAGAAAAGTTGAAGTTATCCCGTTTATCATAGAGCTTGGTTGTTAGATTGCCAGTAACTTCTTTTTCAGATAAAGTATGCAAAAAAATGAAACAGATGTATCAAACTAATGTTATATTTTATTTCAAGCTCACTGGGATATATTATGTCGATATATTAGGAGAAATGACCATACGTCGCCGATATATCTAAAAAAATCAACTGAGCTTCAATGTTCCATCATTAATTTCAGATTTTACTGAATATCAAGAAGAAAAAAATTGCATTTTCAAACCTCTTTCTATTTCGTGGATTGCCGGAATGACTGTTTCTCTTACATCCAATTTATTTGTAATTTTCATCATCATTTTTGAAATAAGGTAATTCTTACTCTGTTTGATTTTCCAATACTTTATCAAGAATCAAAAACAAAACTGATTTTCAAAAAATAAAAATTTTATCCCCTTTTGTTCATCAAATAAGTATTGATATGATAAAAATTGTTGCTAGAAGTTTTTGAATATAATGAATGATATAATAACATAAAACAATGTAAAATAATTTTATTTCTTTCACTGAAACTTATTTATTTTCCAAAATATCTAGCAAACGTATTTGTTATGGGCTATTTTAATTCTGTTTGTAGACACTGTCAATTAAAAGCAAAAGCAAACAAAAAACCAGAAAAGTATATTACAACGACAGATTCAAGAACTTTGGATAATGAAGATACAACTCATCAGTATGAGGAAATAATTAACCCCACTAATTAGAAATTCTTATAAAAACAACGCATGATTTCTACTGTTGTTCTTCTTTCTTTGTGAAAAGAACAGCTCCATACTTTGAGTAATTATAATTTTAAATGTATAAGCACAAATAAAAAAACTAAAGGTATAAACTCATCAATGATTATAATGATCAGTTGACTTATTATATGTCACTAAAATGATTGAGTTGCGTAGATTACACTGCATATATAGTTTTGATATTTTTTAAGCTCGTGTTTTTCTCTAACTCCTTTTATTTGATCATAACACTGCTTTCATCTCGATTTTCTTTTCGCATTTTTTTTTTATAAATGTGAAAATGTATTCATATAAATTGTTTAAGGTTTACTAGTATTCAGCTTGAAATGACAATTAATTGACAGTGATCTTTTGGAAAGAACAAACCATATAATCAATTTATTTGGAATCAAATCATTTGAATTATGAAATGACCATTCATGTTTATTTTCTTGATCAAATGAGCATTTACATTTACAAAATGCATCAAAAAGCATAAATAAGTAAGCAACTGGAGCATTCTATTTTAGGGAAACAAGTCATGCAGGTTTTTTGAAAAGTTGTTAAATGTTTCCTTCATTTGTTTTGGGTGGGGGTTATTATGTAATGATATCAATGGTACTAAAGGCATTAAGGAAAAAATTGGTGCATGAAACTTTGTCAAAACCTGACAACTTTTGCGCAGAAAGATCAATAATTTTTTTTTCAATAATTTAATAGGTTATCTTCTTATTTACAAAAATACTCAACTTAAACTTTGGTTCTTATCAGCAGTAAATAATTATGTAATTTTTTATAATAACTGATATTTGCCTAAGACTTCTAGTGGACAACCACACAGGCTTATACAGAGCAAATACAGCATCAAAAGTTGTAGTCAGTGTGTATGGGTTTCCTATAAAATTATATGCTATAATCATGCTTGTTATAATAGCTATTTTAGGAACATTGATGAACTGTTTTGGATATGGTAAGTAAATTTTAAAACAATGTCAAAGATAGTAGAGTCTGGTGTAATATATTGGTTCAAAGATAAGGGGTTAGGGTATTTTTACGAAAGAGGTATATATTTATGACAATCAAGGAATTACAATTTAGATTGATTCGAATTTTTGATGAATTATTTTGTAAAACTGAATGAACATGGTATTTAATCATTTTTCATATTGATTTAATATATTTTCATATAGTTCTGATTATTTTTTATGAATAACTTGATTAATTGGGATTTTTAAATATCTGACCGATGCTCTTGAAAAGGAAAAAGTCAAGAATATACGTACTTTATCTAAAAAAAAAAAAGAAAATCTGGCCAGTGCTTTTTCGGTTTTATTTTTTTTTTAATTTCACCTAATTTGAAAAAAGTTTGAAGAGAACATTAAAATAAATAGTATGTATGCAATAATGGTGATTCCAGTTGTCAATATCCTATATTAAACATTTACTGGTAAATTGAATGAGGAATTACGTCAAGTATTTTTTAATGAACCCGGCAGAAATCGATTTTTCTATGGGTTGACAGGATGAAATGTCTACATTAATTTGTTATTATTTCCAACAAAAGCGAAATTCGTTTCATTTTTGTTTAAAGAAGATTGTCAAAATGCGAAGAAGATGAAAATTTATGAGAAGAAAGTACCGATCAATCTGAGTACTCCCTGATAAAACACATTCAATGGGAAAACGAATTGGGTTGAAATACACGCCAACAGCGAATCATTTTTACGAATTAAAAAAAAAACTTCCTTAATTTCATATAAGAAGTACGATTCCAACCGATTTTTTGTGTTTAAGTATAGAAGTATCCGGTTTATCGACATTTACATACTTTAACATATGATATAAAAAAAATCAATGACAAAATCTAATCCAAATCAACATGGAGACATTAACTACATATGAAGGGTATATTGGTACATAAGAAATGGAGGTTGACAATAGAAAAGTTGAAATCAATACAGAAGTTTTACATAAATTCTGCATAATATGAATACAAAAAGTTCTGCTTATAACGAAGCGATTTGGAAACCTGATAGATTGTTGAAAGTCTTATCTGAAGCATCTTTTTAATATCAACTTCAGAGTACTTGTGTGTACAATCAGAGTATTTCTGTAACCAAATATTTTTGCAAATGACCAATGACAGGATAAGTTAATTTCATTTTTTTTTATTTATAAAGCAGCTGTCTTTGATGACAAAAAGTAAAATTTTACCAGTTTTACGGGTAATTGAATAACATATAATTGTTTGATAAAGCACTGATGACTTCTTAGATAACTTATCGTACGGTCGATCAGCAATACAAAGCTCGACATGGTCATGCTTCAGCTATACAATCTTCGGGATACAGGACTGTACTTCATCTAAAGCAGTGGATGGTATTATTAGTACATGCTCAAGGACCAGGTACATTGGTTTGAATTATCCTCACGACAGGGTTTGGTGGTACGTTGACTTGGGTGGTATCCGCAGCGTGTATGATATCAGAATACGGTTCAAGGATTATAAAGATGAATATGGAAATTCATATTGCAAGTATTCCATTTCAAACATGAGTATCTTTTCATGTTTTTTTTTATACTTTTCAGTCTTTTATGAAATTCGTTTGACAATCAGAGGTCAATGATATATACATGTATTACGTGAAATATAAAGCGTTCTTTTTAACAACCAAAATATCAAGAATTATTTTCAATGTTTTCCTTGTTAAAGTTTCATACTCAGACTAGTAATAAACTCAACATAATTCATATCAAATCGATAATGAATTTCATTTATTTTGTCATCTAACAATTTTTAGTGACGAGACAACAGAGACACCTGGCGGGATTTTCTCTGTATATTTCCAATACATCTCGACGAGAGGAGGGATACTTGTGTTACGAAGATTTGTCAACACTAGGATTACCGGACCTAGATTTCAGAACAACGTGCATTAGATATGGACGTTTTGTCATCTTCTACAACGAACGAATTGGACAAAAATTTTATTCTTCGTCAAGATATGAAAACCCTGCTCTAACAGAGTTATGTGAAGTAGTTGTGCGAGGTATGTAAGCTCTTATAATACATATATCTCTTTACATCTCATGGATATCACATTTGAAAAAATGTGAGTTCAACTGGGTCGAAGACAAGGAGCTAATTTTCTGATCGAAATTTGTCGGTTGTCTTTCGTTGTCATTGGTGTCACAGTTTTCACATTATATTCTCTCTTTCAGAACCACTGGATTGATTTCAACCAACTTGGCACCGAGTATTCTTGAGTAAAGGGGAATAAATTATATTATGATAAAGAGTCACTACTTCTTCCAAGGGATATAACTAAGAAATAGAGTTAGGTCATTTTTAAATCTTTTTAAAATTCATGAACCAGTGGGCCAATAGAGATAATACTCAAAGATTAAAATGCATTTGTTACACCTTCAAAAAATTGATCCTATACAAATCAATAAGAAAAAAATCTAACATTTCCAATGTTTTGCTGAGTAGACATAAAAAATTCGAAATTGGATCGCAGAGTGAGATGTTGGACCGGTCGATGAGATATGTTGGACCGCTTATGTCGCAGAATGGGCGGAACTTAATCTCATTTTCATTCGTTTGTGTTCAAAAGTGACAGACTTGAGGTTACATCACGGAAGGAATGTACAAAATACATGTACGAGGGTTGATCCAAAAGTAATGTCACAACTTTGATAAAATTTCTCCTAGTCGACGTAAATTAACAAAATTTTACATGATGGAAGCTATATTTATTTTAAATCAGTCCTGAAAAATTCAAATTAAAATGATTTATACTCTTTAAAATATCGAATTAAACACAAAGTGCGATTATGGTAGTCGCCGCACCTAAATAACGTCATAAAACGGATATGCGCCGTCATACACTTTTAAAAACGCCTTCCCATCGTTTCATTAAAAAAAAAATTGATATTCACAAAACATTCACATATTTTATTTTATTTAAGAACAATTGGCACCAATTGTACACTTTATCTTTAATTTAATCCTTCATCAAAATTCTTTGAACAATACCATAAGACAAACTTAAAAGTGTCCCATATCACTCAAACTGCCACTAATCTCTTTTACGACAACGTCGACGCCATTGAGCGTTTCCACCCGACCTCCTATCTTTCGGTATTTGTGTCCCCAAAGGATCATTTATTTACCTATTACCCGCCCAAAATCTCTGAAACCATCTATGAACAAGTCTCTCGTTAACATTCTTTCCTCTGCGAGTTTGATTTACCATCATAACTGTTTCTACTTGTGATTTCCCGATGTTGAAGGAAAAATACATTACAACTCGTTTCGGTGTTTTATTCCATTTCACATTTCCTTTCTGCAATACATCAGATATAAACAAAACTATTTATGATGAAAACAAAACAATGCTGCCATTTAATTCATAACTTAAGATTAGTAAATGTCGTAAATTTTGTCTTTAAAAATATTGGAAGATTAGACGATTTTTTAGATGCTTTTTTAAATGTGTTTGTCTTTTTTCATTCTAACAATATTAACTTTAAAACGTGACGTTTAGTTGTGACGCGGCGACACCCCCTATGTTTAATGTTTTAAACATCCATAAAATGAATTACATTGAACATTATTAAATGAAATTTTCAAGTTTGACTAGATTTATGTTTATGCATCTTTTGGTGCGTTATATTTGATAATATGACGCCAAATATTAAAGATATGGACACAGTGACATTACTTTTGGATCAACCCTCGTATGTAAAAAAAAAAAAAATGAAATGTATATTATTGACTTGGTTCGAGGTCAACATTCATTTTGTTGGACCTCAGAACCAAACTGTTTGCCTGAAGCTGTAAGGCCAAAGGCAAACAGTATGGTTCAAGGGTCGACAAAAAGTATTTTGCCCGAGAACATAGATAATACTCCAGAATATTTTTTAATTTTTAAATTTCAGGTTTTTTTAACCTTTTATTTTTATTTATTTTTATTTTTAACATGCATGTATTTTGTGCTGGGTTCCTTAAAAGTTCATGGACACAGATTTGAAGTTAATATTTTCTGTATAATATTACGACTCATATATTCTAAAAGCATCACACAAAAATATATTTTGAAAATCTTATTTCATCTAAAAATTATTAAAACTTCAAATGTCTAGACAGGTTTGATTGACACATCCTTGCACTTTAACAAATTTTAATTTTAGGAAAAATGGCAATCTTGTTGTGTATAAATGAAAAATATTAAAACTATAATCCAGAAAATTCAGAGTAGAAATGTTCGAAAGCAAAATATACACACAGTATATTGTAAGTCCATGCAGTTGTGGTGAGCAGACTTTAACAATTGAACACACCCGGTAAATCGTAAGTTACATCAACAATGATCGACAGAGCTCGTGCCATGTTTACAAAAACTGTGTACGTTTCACGAGTGCAATCAATTTGCTAAACTCTGCACACAACACTTATCGCGGAATGACGATACTTGTGAAGGGTTTTTGCTTTCTAACAGTTCTACTCTGAATACAATTATATTTCTGGATTAAAGTTTAATTCACAAAAAGATTGCCACTTTTCCTAAGTATTAAGAATAAAAGTAAAATTCGTGAGAGTGCAAGGATGTTTCAATCAAACCCAACCATAAATTTGAAGTTTCAATACCTTTAAGATAAAATAAAAATTTTAATATATTTTTGTGTGAAGGATATGGAGATAACGAACAGTATTCAATATCAAAGTCCATAAAACAATACAAAATAGGAGCAGAGCAAACACGGACCTCCAAAACATGCTATTAAAATATATGCTTCGTGATATTATCCAGAAAATATTAACCTCAAATTTGTGTTCATGCACCTTTAATGTAAATGTTATGTTGAGGTTTAACTCAGTCAAATGCGTCACTGTCGAACATCGACGAATGAAATACTGATCAGGGGCGGATACAGGATTTGTGGTTAGGGGGGGCGTGGATAACTTTGTTGAGGCAAGGGGTCTGGGGGCCGCCTTTAGGCCCCCAGTGGGTCCAGGGCGAAGCCCTGGCGGGGGCCCAGGGGGCGAAGCCCCCGGAAGCTCCTGGGATTTCGTGTATTTTAGAGTAAAACCAGGCACAATAATAGTGCAAATTTTTCAATTATTTTTGTTAAAAGTGGCATATAGGTCCAGATGTTTGTCATTTGAATAATAATTGTATTGAATGTTTCTCAATTCTTATTGTTTTGTAACACATGCCACTATAATAAACGATTTAATTACTTATTACTTACTAATCAATAGTGGTATTGGTTATTGATGTACCAAAGTACGACGTGTTTAATACTAGTCATATTATGTACTTTGAATGGTGGGGGCCCAGGAGGCACAGCCCCCGGAAGCTCCTGGATTTTTGTGTATTTTAAGAGTAAAACCAGGCAGAATAAGTGGTTTGGTTAGTTTTGTACCAAAATATGGCATACTAAATATTAGTCACATCATACTTTGAAAATTTTAGGGGGGGCGTGCGCCCCCCACGCCCCCCCCCCTTAAATCCGCCAGTGCTGATCCCGTTAAATTAATATGTGTTACGTAAGCGGTTCAGTATCTCATCGACATGTCCAATGCCTTGCTGGACGGTCAAATATCTTCTTTTTTTTTTTACCGCTTAGTAAAACATAAGATTGATTGATTGATTGTATATTGTTTGAAATCCCTCTCGAGAATTTTTTGTTCATATGGAGACACCACCACTTGCCGGCGGAGAGCTACAAATTTTTTCTTATGTTGGACACTCAGGGCCATTGAGCAGGGAGGGATCTTTAACTTTCCAGCACCTACTGCGACACGGGACCTCGGTTCATACGGTCTCATCCGAAGGACCGATCTCCATGTCCCACAGTGGGATTCGAACCCGCGACGTAATGATCAACTTAAATTCGCGACTAGAGTAGATGCTCTAACGACTGCACCACGAGTAAAACATAAGAAACGTTAGACCTTTTATTATATATTTATATAGGTGCAAATGTTTAAAGGTATAACAATATCATTTGTTTTAATTGTAGGTTGCTATCGATCAGGGGTATATGGATATCGCTGTGATATCAACTGTCCGACCAACTGTCAAGGCCGGAGGTGCGACATTGTTAATGGCTATTGTCTTGGGTGTACAGAAGGATGGTCAGGATCGAAGTGTAATCAAGGTACGTGGAATTCTAAGAATTATATACCAAGAACGATAATCGAGTAAAACACAAATGGTTCAGAAAATGGCATACATATACAGTTGTATCAAAATTATTTGATTAAGATGCTTTAATATTTTTTTTACTTCCAATAATTTCAAATAATTTGAAAACAATCAGCTTGTCCTTCCGGTTGGTATGGGCTTGAGTGCAATTCAAGATGCTCCGGAAACTGCAGGTACAGCGACATCTGTAATCACGTGACAGGGAGATGTGACAGAGGATGTACTTCGGGATGGAGAAATGATTACTGCGACAAACGTAAGATTTATATTTGTACATAAATGGGGTGGATATTGCCTTTATTAAGATAGGTAAAACTTTATTTATCCAACACTTCTTGTCGAAACTACTTTAGACACAGTCTCTAGCTTCAGTACTTCAAATGAATGTTGTTAAGTATTTGGCGCTTTTGATTTGAGTGTCCTTTTGTCATTGACAAGGTCTTTTACAAAGTGAAAAAATGTAAAATCAAATTAAAAAATATACGTACTTTGAAAAAACAATTTAGTGATCTTTTAATTTAAAAGTGGGCAACTTTCAAATTATAAAGACGAACATTTTACTGTGGTGCAAATACGTCGTTAGTTATTAAAAGAGTTATATCCAGTAGGTTCAAAAGTTTAAAATTCGATGGTCCTTGAATCTGAATAAGGGTTTGGCATTGAATCTGACTAAGGGTTTGGCATGAAAAGTTTAAAACGAAAAGAATTTTTATAGTCACTTGGAAAAAATGGTTTCTGATATACGTTGGTCTTGAAATGCAAGAAAGTAATGTGGTTGTTCCTTCTTGGATAGAAGGCTGATTTCTGGAGCTGTCAATAAACTGATACACAATCCGTTTATTATCATGGCATTATCTTTGCTCTGCACCCCTGTAGTGTGTACATATTAAGCTAAGATCATGTTGGAGAAGCTGCTGGTTGTTCTATAGCCATTATGTACTATTCTGACAGCTCTCTGGTGTACCAACTGCAACTTGTTGATTATGTGGGTCCCTAGTAAATGTATCTTATATCAGTGGACATTGGTCTCATTAGGACTTTGGTTGATGTTACGATGCAAAAAGTTCTCACTCGTTAATCAGGTTATTATACTGAGTCCATTTCAAACTCTTGTGGATTTTAATTCAAAGATACTTAGCAGAGTCAACCATTTCGAGGATGTGTCGTTGGGTGTTCCACACGCTTCCTTTTGTGCATTTTGATGGTGACATGTCGAACTTGACATTTCTTAGGGTTAAGCCCCAACAACTAGTTGCCCTCCTTTATGCAATAGAGTTCCTATGTCTTCTTGAATCTTGACGACATTCTCTTCCTTTCTGATATCCCAACAGAGAAAACAATCATCCGTTAGCAGTCTTGCTATTGATCACTCCGAGGGAAAGAGTAGGACAAGCTGGTAGGATATTAAAAACAGCAATGGTCCATTGGACATGACACCAATTGGCATGGTCCTGCAAGCATATTACAATAAGGGACTCCTTATTTGATTGGGCTTGTTGACGATGAGTCACACTTGGGTCCTATTTATAAGAAAGCTCTCTATCGGGTGAAACACAACATAGGGCGCATTAAGAATACCATATTGTTATACATGATTTTATGAAATGTTATTTTCTTTACATGCAATTAATCATAATTTATTTATAGGAATACATATAAAGGACTTGTATGCAAAATTTGGTGATCTAGCCTTAACAGAATTTAAGTAAATGCAAAAAATGTACCCCCAAATGACTTTTTTTCAGCGTTATGCGGTTGCTCTTTGAAATTACAGCATTGTTCAATTAAAATAATTGTTAAATATCGTACATTTTCATGCCAATGATCATTATCAGACTTTAGAATTTATTTTACAAATTATTTTGGTGCTTGAATTTTCAGGATTGAATAACAACTTTTGAAAATATGAAAGAAAGGGTAATAGGAGTGCATTTTTCACATAATGTTACCTCTCTCATTAAGCCAAATAAAAATAATGTCCATATCATTTATTTTTTAAGATTTCTGTCAAAAATCACAGTATCAATGCTCTGTTACTTACAGAAAAAAAGTTGGGTTATGTAACCATTGTAGTGAAATTTCATCATGAATTTATGTGGAAATTTAAGTTTTAACAAAAAACTGTAGTGTCCGTAACCACTTAAATTATGTGAAATTGGAAGGCTCTATAAATATCTAGGCTATTTTCCTAGATAGGCATTTCATATAGATGCTGAGATGTGTTTTAATTTTCCTGATCATCACCACACTCTCTCTGTTATCATCACAAATTTGGTTACGGACACTACTAAATTCTGTAGTGTCCGTAACCTGTACTTGAGGCAGTTTGAAACAGGCTGTACGTGTGTTAAAACACTAATGCTAGTCTATTCACAAAGTTCAGAGTTTTGTTTAACAAGTTAATCAATGTACTTTATTTTTCTGCCTAATTTTGATAATACAACAAATTTGGGAAACCCAGATTGCACCATTTTCATATACAAGATCCTTGGTGTTACATCACCTTGATATTGACAGATGCCATTGACATCCTAGGATTTAAGTCAAATAGCATGTCATTATTTTTTCATTGTTTGAAGTCAACTGGTGTTACATTTACGAAAATCTTGTTGGAATTCCTCTATTTAAGGTTAAGTTTTATCCTATTTTAAATAACTTGTAGAGTGTAGTGTCCGTAACCAAAAGTTGATATATGAAATATCTTTATTTTTTCTGCATAAAATTTACAGATAAATTTTTGAAGCAGTGTATCATTAAATGTAGAGATAAAAAGATGTTTATTAGCTGGAATTCTTTTAGATCATGTGTTTTTTTCTTTACTGCAAGTACTAAAATAATGACTGGACACCCACAATGACATAAAAATAGTTAAAAATCATTGAGTTACATAACCCATATTTCTTGTGATATATTGCTTCAATTGTTAAGTTGCTTATTAGGTAATATCTTAAAATGTGTTAATTGCAAGTAAATTTGCATTCAAAATGTAAAATAGTGGGGAAGTAATTTGGTTACGGACACTACAAAAAATTTCAAAAAAGAAAACAACTAAAATTACACCAATTTCAGATAAGATATTGTATATTGAACTGTTCGAAGAAAAATAGAATGCTTCACAGAATAAAAAAATAAATTGAAGAAGTATTAGTCAGCTTTATTTTTCAAGATTTGACTTTTCTACTTGCACATAATACCTGTATAAAGTTACATGTCTATATATTTTACTCAAAGTATATTGGTTATTGTATGCGTCTATCAGATGAAGTTGAAATCGGAAGAACAAAAAATCGGGAGAAACTGAAACGAGAAATAAAATGCTGAAAAATGGTTCGGAAAAAGGCTTAAAAACAAAAACATTCTCAAGCCTGTGAAAAATAAAAGTATTGTGTAGTGATCGTAACCCTTAAATTTGGTTAATTGACTTCGTTGATCAGTGTACCTACATTCTAAATAGTTTTCATAAAACTTTAATGAATTAGAGAACTTTTCTTCTGCACTTCAGTTATTATTTATGTGAAAAAAGGAAGTTTCAGGATTTCTTAAACTGGATTTTTTTCCTATCGGCATTAGTTCTGCAAGTAAATTGTTTTTACATAAAACAATATCTAATTTTCATGCACTCTGTCTTTAATAATTATTTGAATCTGATTTCTAATAGTTCAGAAGTTTATAAAATGTATTTTTTTTTACCACAAACCAAAAGCCAATCATAAATATTTGGGTCTTGTAGTGTCCGTAACTTAATGAAGCTAATAAATTATTTTAGAAAAATTATAAAAATGAAATTTCCTATATTAATGGAAGCATTTATGTGTCAACAAAGGCATAAAAATGTTATTTATAAATAGTTCTTTCTTTATTCATTTTAAAAGTATACATAAATTGAAATAGTACCATCTTTAACAAAAATGTACGAAGTAAAAACTGTTTTCATTTTAAAGTATAAAGCCACTTTTTTTAGTCCAACTTTTGTCCATATCTTCTATTTTTATATGTTTTTTGTTTTGAGCAGTTGAAAAAGTTAAAGTTTATAAATAGTTTTCAATATTTATTTCAAAGAAAACAACACTTGCAGTGTCCGTAACCTGTGAAAATGAGGTTATTATCAGCTTGTAAAAAACAAAGTTCTGATGTGAATTTCATAAAACCGTTTATGTTCCAGGTCCTTTAGATACTCTACTTTTAAGAAAAAATATTTTGGGGGCAAAATAAAGACATTATTTTTTTTACTCCCAAGTGCCACCTTACTGTTCCCTTTATTGTGTTTCACCCGGATCTATGAAATATGTGGGGATAACCAGTATTCAGTCCATTAAAAAAGTCCCATTAAACAATACAAAATAGTAGCGCAACAAACATAGACCTCCAGAACATCAGAGGTGGGGTCAGGTGCCATAGAGATGTGAGTATTTACTGCCGACAAGTATTTCAGTTGAAGTATCTAATCCTATGGTGATTATCGTACGAGAAAATGAAAACATCTATATACTGATATCATTATTTATATTTGCATGGTTCAGCCGAATCGTTAAAATTGTGTTGATAGCTCAAGAAGCTTCGACAATATAATCAATGTTTCAACCCATTGTCTGGGTTTAAAAATGTGAAAATATACTCTGCACACTTAAAAGGGTATTTTACGACTCGTTGGAGTTCAGTTGCATCATAAAAATGTTATTTTAAAGATGAATAAAGCATTTAATTTGAAAGAAAATAACTATCAGTTGAAAAATATAAATTGAAATACATCTATAAAGTTTTCTTGACTTTAAGGAAAATAAGATATGTTTTAAAAATTTAAAACTTTTAAGTGTATTAATAGTATTTTGATTTGAATTTAAGCTCTTCTTCCCGAATATGACATTCCTTGAATAAGCAAGTGCTAATACGGATGCATTTCTGACAACTTCTTCTCAATTCATTCTCACTTTTCCAATTATTAAAGCAGAAAATATTATTATGGAATGAATTTAATAGCTACCCATTTTATACGGTATAAACTGGGTTGGGGCAGTTTACGCTTTATAAACTGCGAAGCGGTTTATAAAAAAGCGTAAACTGTTCCAACCCAGTTTATACAGTTTAAATGGGTAGCTATTAAATACTTGCTTATAATTTAATTTTCATTCATTTGATGTAAGAAAAAAAGATGATTGTTCTAACAAAATGACTTTAATTTGTACAAAATTGAATGTAACGTCAGGCGGATTGATACGTTTTTGACGTATGTCATTGTGACGTAGCCAACCCATTTAATACAGCATAAAGTAAATTATTTATCCAATCAAATACAGCGTTACAACCAGAATTAAATTATAATTAAATGAAGCTTGGAATTTTAATGCTTTAAATCAAAATCGACCAAAATAATTTCCGGCATGGACACAAACATTAAATTTTTTATTATTTTATCTTATCTTCATTTCCTGGATTAATGTTGAAAACAAAAGGAAAGTATTTCATAACTGAAACAAATAGCGTCTTCCTTTTGATTTTTTTCCAATACCAATAGTTTTCTTTTCTAAAGAGGAAGTTCTTCATAATTTATTTCAGTTCTTAATGTTTTTTTAACAATCCGACCAACAAAATTGAATTAAATTTCTTAAATGATCGTGCAATTGGCCGATGAATTGTGATAGTTTTCAAATGGTTTTTCGTGGTTTCTTTTGTTTTGTCCAGACACAGAAACGTCTTTCTCTGCATTAACATGACTCTTAGGCGCAAGATGATAACTGTAATTTTCATCTGTTCGACTGTTTTACACGTTAGAAAGCCTGTATTTTTAAAAGTTACTTTCTGCAATCTAGCAATCTAGCATCATGAAAATCGCAAAATTTGGAAGTTTCAGACCCTAAATGTAAAATCACTTTCTATTCAATACTAACAATTTACCATTTTATGTAATTTGGAATATTTTCTTTAGGCAGTATTGTCATTTTGCTACAAAACCAATACGAGTATGGCAAATGTGCATACTTATATTTAAGAAGTCAGTTTGAAAATTCCAGATAAATAGAATGAAATACGTATGGTAGAATCATACAGATGTAACATTATGCGATATATTTACAAAGTCCACGTTAACATATCAACTTTGAAAACTGAATTTAAAAGAATATGTACCTTTGCCATGAAAATATACAATACATATTTGGCTTATGTCTTGTTACTGAGTTCGATAATGTTAATGTTTTATTGCAAAAAAATGTGACCTTTTGTGCGAAAATCATACAAAATAGTAGAAAAGCGAACACTTGCCTCTAAATTATTAGAGGTGGGATCATGTGCCATAAAGAAGTGAATATCCCCTGTCGACATGTCACAACCGCCGAGTACTCCTTGTCATGATCCTTGTCATGATCGGGAAACAACGGAAAAATCCCTCGAAAATTCGTAATTAATGGCATAACAACTAGTTTGAAAAACGTCAGCAATTGACTTAATGATTAATGCAGGAATGAGCATCCCATGTTAACCGATCACACCCGCTATGTGTTTGTCAAAACCGGTTAATGGGGGAAATTGTCAATCAGAAACTCAAGCATCCTTTTAAAATTAACTTAAAGTACTTGTGTATACAATCAGAATGTTATAAACAAAATAATTTTGAAAACGACCATTGACAAGTTAAGTATAATAGCGATTTACATTTTTATTCACCTGTGTAAACTCAGGTGACCTATTGCTATCTGTTTTCGTCCGTCGTCGTCCGTCGTCTGTCGTACGTCGTTCGTCGTTCGTAAACTTTTGAACAATTTTAGCTTCTCTGGAACCACTGAACCAATTTCAACCAAATTTGGTATGCAGCATCTATGGGTGAAAGGGAACAAAAATTGTGAATTTTATAGTTCCCACCCCCTGGGGCCTGAGGGGTGGGTCCAAAACCACCAAAATTAATGAAATCTTCATAAATCTTCTTTACTCCTGGACATCAAGCAGTCAAACTGTTGATATGAATGTAATGAGCGGTGAGTCCTCTTCCAAAATTGTGAAATTCATGGCCCCAGGGTCAGGGGTTCTAGTGCTAGGGCGGGGCTATATAGATTATATAGTGAAAATGCATTATTTCTTTAAAAATCTTGTTTGCTCCTTGGTATTAGATAAACTAACTAAGTACATAGTTATGATGAGCAAGGGTGCCTTTTCCAAAATTGAAAAAAAGCGTAAACTGTTCCAACCCAGTTTATACAGTTTAAATGGGTAGCTATTAAATACTTGCTTATAATTTAATTTTCATTCATTTGATGTAAGAAAAAAAGATGATTGTTCTAACAAAATGACTTTAATTTGTACAAAATTGAATGTAACGTCAGGCGGATTGATACGTTTTTGACGTATGTCATTGTGACGTAGCCAACCCATTTAATACAGCATAAAGTAAATTATTTATCCAATCAAATACAGCGTTACAACCAGAATTAAATTATAATTAAATGAAGCTTGGAATTTTAATGCTTTAAATCAAAATCGACCAAAATAATTTCCGGCATGGACACAAACATTAAATTTTTTATTATTTTATCTTATCTTCATTTCCTGGATTAATGTTGAAAACAAAAGGAAAGTATTTCATAACTGAAACAAATAGCGTCTTCCTTTTGATTTTTTTCCAATACCAATAGTTTTCTTTTCTAAAGAGGAAGTTCTTCATAATTTATTTCAGTTCTTAATGTTTTTTTAACAATCCGACCAACAAAATTGAATTAAATTTCTTAAATGATCGTGCAATTGGCCGATGAATTGTGATAGTTTTCAAATGGTTTTTCGTGGTTTCTTTTGTTTTGTCCAGACACAGAAACGTCTTTCTCTGCATTAACATGACTCTTAGGCGCAAGATGATAACTGTAATTTTCATCTGTTCGACTGTTTTACACGTTAGAAAGCCTGTATTTTTAAAAGTTACTTTCTGCAATCTAGCAATCTAGCATCATGAAAATCGCAAAATTTGGAAGTTTCAGACCCTAAATGTAAAATCACTTTCTATTCAATACTAACAATTTACCATTTTATGTAATTTGGAATATTTTCTTTAGGCAGTATTGTCATTTTGCTACAAAACCAATACGAGTATGGCAAATGTGCATACTTATATTTAAGAAGTCAGTTTGAAAATTCCAGATAAATAGAATGAAATACGTATGGTAGAATCATACAGATGTAACATTATGCGATATATTTACAAAGTCCACGTTAACATATCAACTTTGAAAACTGAATTTAAAAGAATATGTACCTTTGCCATGAAAATATACAATACATATTTGGCTTATGTCTTGTTACTGAGTTCGATAATGTTAATGTTTTATTGCAAAAAAATGTGACCTTTTGTGCGAAAATCATACAAAATAGTAGAAAAGCGAACACTTGCCTCTAAATTATTAGAGGTGGGATCATGTGCCATAAAGAAGTGAATATCCCCTGTCGACATGTCACAACCGCCGAGTACTCCTTGTCATGATCCTTGTCATGATCGGGAAACAACGATAAAATCCCTCGAAAATTCGTAATTAATGGCATAACAACTAGTTTGAAAAACGTCAGCAATTGACTTAATGATTAATGCAGGAATGAGCATCCCATGTTAACCGATCACACCCGCTATGTGTTTTTGTCAAAACCGGTTAATGGGGGAAATTGTCAATCAGAAACTCAAGCATCCTTTTAAAATTAACTTAAAGTACTTGTGTATACAATCAGAATGTTATAAACAAAATAATTTTGAAAACGACCATTGACAAGTTAAGTATAATAGCGATTTACATTTTTATTCACCTGTGTAAACTCAGGTGACCTATTGCTATCTGTTTTCGTCCGTCGTCGTCCGTCGTCTGTCGTACGTCGTTCGTCGTTCGTAAACTTTTGAACAATTTTAGCTTCTCTGGAACCACTGAACCAATTTCAACCAAATTTGGTATGCAGCATCTATGGGTGAAAGGGAACAAAAATTGTGAATTTTATAGTTCCCACCCCCTGGGGCCTGAGGGGTGGGTCCAAAACCACCAAAATTAATGAAATCTTCATAAATCTTCTTTACTCCTGGACATCAAGCAGTCAAACTGTTGATATGAATGTAATGAGCGGTGAGTCCTCTTCCAAAATTGTGAAATTCATGGCCCCAGGGTCAGGGGTTCTAGTGCTAGGGCGGGGCTATATAGATTATATAGTGAAAATGCATTATTTCTTTAAAAATCTTGTTTGCTCCTTGGTATTAGATAAACTAACTAAGTACATAGTTATGATGAGCAAGGGTGCCTTTTCCAAAATTGTTCATTTTATGGCCCCAAGGTCAGGGGTTCTGGTGTTAGGGTGGGGCTCTATTGATTATATAGTGAAATTGCATAATTCTTCAAAAATTCTTCTCTGCTCCTGGGTATCAAATAAACTAACTAAGTACATAGTTATGATGTAAGATGTTCATTTTATGGCCCCAAGGTCAGGGGTTCTGCTGTTAGGGTGGGGCTCTATTGATTATATAGTGAAATTGCATAATTCTTCAAAAGTTCTTCTCTGCTCCTGGGTATCAAATAAACTAATTAAGTACATAGTTATGATGTAAGAGTGCCTCTTTCAAAATTGTGAATTTTATGGCCCCAGAGTTAGGGGTTTTGGTGTTAGGGCGGGGCTCTATTGATTATATAATGAAAATGCATTAAATCTTTGAAAATCTTCTCCGCTTCTGGGTATTAAATAAACTAAGTACATAGTTATGATGAGCAGGAATGCCCCGTTCAAAATTTTTCAAATGGCGGTTTTGTCATTTGGTGTAAGGGGTTCATATAGTGAAAATACATTAATACTTTGAAAATCATTTCCTTTTTCCAGGGTTTTCCAGGGTATTATGCCAATGATCGAAGTATATATATTCATGATGAAAAAAAGATGCATCTAGCAAAATGGTTAATTTCATGCCCCCAGGGTCAGGGGTATGGGGGGGGGGGTATATAGTCTGAAAATAAATTAATGCTTTGAAATCTGCTCTTTGGTATTTAATCAACCATTTATGATGATATAAAATTTCCAAATTTTGAAATGAGTGGCCCCAGGATCAGTGGTTCCTTTGGGGTGGGGTACCGAACCAAATTCAATTGATCAAAAGTTGTTGCATGATACTCAGGTGACCTATAAGGCCCGTGGGCTTCTTGTTAAAAAAAACAGCTGTTTATGATGCTATAATGCTTGGATTTAATTTTTTCGTGGGGGATGGTAGTATAAAGTATTTAAAAGTCGTACTTTTTGATGTAATTAATTTTTATTAAATTTTGTGATTTTAAATTATTTAAAAGCTAATTGCCCTTTTTAACTATCTACATCTGATTAACACTACTTCTGGACTATACTGTTGTACAGCGCTCCTAAAGTTGAAGTGTTGAAAATTTTAGTGAGGAAAAAATATGGAGATAACAAACAGTATTCAGTATCAAAGTCTTTAAAACAATACAAAATAGGAGCAGAGCAAACACGGACCTCCGAAACATCAGAGGTTGGATCAGGTGCCATGGAGGAGTGAGCATCCCCTGCTGACCAGTCACACCCGCCGTGTGCTCCTTGTCGTGATCGGGAAATAACGGAAAATACATCGTCAATTCAGTGTATAAATAATGAACTAACAATTACTATGAAAAACGTGAACTAGCATTTGACTCAATGATAAATTGTATTTGCTGACAAGATCATTGTATCGACCTTAGAACGTACAAAATGATGACTTTAAACGAGACTGTTGATATTCTTGTTTTATCAACGTCAATAATTTACCTCGTTTTAGAAGGTGTTCATACGTAGAGCATGCTCTTAAGATATATATACTTCCTATGCAGGTGATGAAGGTAAATTGCTGCATAAGTAAGGGAATTTGACGATAGAAAAGTTAAAGTCATCAGGTTTATCATAAAGCTTTGTTGTTAGATTACCATTAATGTCTTTTTCAAGTAAAATATTCAAGTATGAAACAGATGTGTCAGACTCTGTGGTATCTTTTATCTCAAGCTCACTAGGATATATCATATCGACGTAGGAATGGAAATGACCATTGTTTATTGACAATGCGTCGTTGATATATCTAAATGTCGAGTTGAAGGCCACAGCTATTATTTTCTTCTTTTCACGCATAAGATGTTGCACAAATTCTGCTTCATATGGATATAAAAAAAGTCTGCTAATAACGGAATGCAAAAGGATACCTGGTCTCCAAAAACCACATGAATATTGTCAATCAGAAACTCAAGCATTGTTAAGTACGTTCGATTTTTATCGAAAAACAGTGATATCAAAAAGCCTTGATTTTAATCTATCGTGGGAAATGGTTGTGTATAAAGTTGAAAAGTCGTAAGTTTTTAAGCTGTGATTTTGGTAAAATTTTATGATTTCAAATTGTCCAAAAGTTCTTTTGAATTTCTGAGTATCCACATCTGATTCACACCACTTCGTGTATAATAAGCTTATTGTAAAACTGATGCCCATGACTACTCTCACGTCTCTGTGTACTGTTTATACGTTCCAACATATTCACATTGCTTCACTGTTGGATTAAAGGACTCCCAACACTATGGAAATTGTCATTGCCGCCAAGTTTAGAAACCATTATTCATTTTAGAAAATATTACCCTCGCTTTCTTTCAGACTGTAATCCTGGTACTTACGGACCTAACTGTGTGAAAACCTGTAGTGGACACTGCTTCAATGGTACCTCATGTAACAGGGTGACCGGGAACTGTGACAGTGGCTGTGATCCGGGTTATACAGGGGACCTCTGTGATACAGGTGTATTGATTATTTATGTAACCTTCTGATATCAACCCCCTTTTCAAAAATTGTGACTTAACACCTTTAACCCAACCTGGATTACTAGATTACAGTGAATCACTATATATTCGCAAGATAGCTATTTGGTATTTATTCATATAAGCGAGACTAAATTTTCACGAGCTCCTGTGATTATTGTTCATAATCCTTAAAGATACAATTATACGCAAGATTAAAAATTTAGCAGGCAGGAAAATTCGCGTAATTGCACGAAAATAACTTTTTGCTGAATAAAAAGTGATTTCTAGTAACATGAGCCACAATACGCGTGCAATGTTTACACACAACATATCACGTTATGATACTTCTCCATTGTGTTTTGATGCTTTCTCTTAACATATGCTGACAGTTCCTGTTCTTGAAACTTCATCACATATTACGTCTTCAGTATATACTCGATATTACTTGTCTCAAACAGTTAATGAAGTGTTTCTCCTCAATAGAGTGTCTACCGGGTTATTTTGGCCTTCGTTGTAGAAATAACTGCAGTGATCACTGTCTACACAATCAGAGCTGCCATCATGAGGATGGAGTCTGTACACACGGCTGTGTAGCCGGGTATGAAGGCACACAGTGCTTTAACGGTATGTACACGTCGCCAGTACAGTACATGTCGAGTACGGGTCGACCATTTTCTGTCTTTGAAATCCTGATTTTTTAAGTTCAGTAATTAGCAATTATCAACTTGATTATCAAAAAGGAAAAAAAATGCAATGGTGATTATTGAACGATAAAACATAAGGATCTGCATTTTCTTATTTGAGTTTGTACATCTGGGTTCTATGGAATGAAATGTAAGGAGACCTGTTCTCATCGATGTATTGAAGTTTGTAACCATATCGATGGTTTCTGTCCGTGTGCCTCTGGATGGATGGAACCTCCAACTTGTAATACAGGTATCGAATTAACAAGGAGACATTGACATAATGAATAGGTTTAGAAAGATTTATTTTCATTAAAAAAGTTATAGGACTGAAAATAAATTAAATTTTCTTGCATTTAATCTTGTGTTTTTATTTCATTTACTTGGTAATATGCTGTATCTTTATTCTGTAAGAATGTCCAGACGGGTTCTTTGGAGTAGATTGTAGTACCCAGTGTAGTAATAAATGTGTCAACAATGAGACCTGTAACAGATTTGAGGGGACGTGTGATGGAGGCTGTCAGGGGTCCTACAGCGGGCTGATTTGTGATCATCAGGGTAAGAATCTTATTAAATTTCTATTTCCGAGCTTTTCATATTTTTATCCTTTTATTTCATACTTATTCATTATGTTTCTGTATAATCTTCAGTTGACAATGTATTTTTCTTTATATCAAGTCCTTGTATCGTATATGGAGGTAGACTGTGGGCATGCTAGCCCCTCCCCAGCAGTGATAACTGTCATCGGTGTCTCCGCTATATTAAACATCACTGGGTTCTCTGTCTGCTTCTTATCATTACGGTGATTATTAAATATTATATTTAAAACTTAGATTCAGATACATAGTATCTTTAAAAGTCTTTATCACTTTTATCACTTTACAAGCAATTGAAGAATTCAAAATTATTGCTACGCTTCTGAACTTATTATATTATTGTATTACCATTGCTTGTTTTTAAATGTTTCCTTATATATTTTAGACATCGCCTAATGGCCTGGTGGAAAATAAATGGAAGGAAAAATGCACGTTATACTGGAACAGAAATGAAGAATATATCTAAGAATGGAGAAGATTCTCATAATTATCAAGAGATAAATATGAAATCATATCAGAATTTAACACTTAATACATAGATTTTTTTACAACAGGGTAAAACCACTATAAAGAATAATCATACATGCCGTTAATTAACAATGAATAGAAAGGCCTTTAAACATGATGTATGTTTAATTCATGATAAAGAAATCAATATATAATGAAACCGTGAAACTATATTTATGCTTATTTTTTGGAATAAAATTCATCTCCATGTAAATATATCTATACAAAATAAAACTAATTTTTAAAAAAAGTAATATGGGGATGGTTTATTGATTTTTAAATGTCGCTTCACTAGAAAAAGGGTTGTAATTTAAAATCAATCATTCAAAGTAAAATTCTTATAGAACTAATAAGGCATTTTTGAAAATTGTTTAAATATGTTCTGAAATAAAAAAAAAAAACTGTTTTTCCCTCTATTTTATATTTCATCTTTTTTTCAATTCACGATATTTCTGGGTCATATTTTTTTCAACAGTTTTGTTTCCATTAAAAAATTGGTCTTACTAAGATCATCCTCTTGAATATCGAATAAGTGGGTAAATTTAAACACCATATCGAGGTATATTACTACATAAAAAGGAATAGCTGAAATCATTTAGTTTGTCATACAATTTAGTTGTTTATAGTCAGTAAAACATCCAAATATGGGAAAAAAATATGACATTCTTTCTGGGGTTATTAACTTCAAGTTCGAATTGACATATTAATGAGAATAACTTTTATTAATGGAATTGACTGATCGAATTGAAGGCCACAGTGTTTCCTTCTCATGTAGAAAAATCTGAATGGATTCTGATTAGGAATATAAAAATAGGTCGGCAAATAAAGGAGCACAATTAGTATCCATCCAAATTTCAACAATTTGTTGGAGGACCTGTTTCATAACTGCATAAAAATCCTTACAAACAAATAAACAAAGCGGGTTCCATTTAATGCTCAATCAAGCCTCTTTTTTGTTGTGAGATGTGTTGTATTTGTATTATTTCATCATGTATATTATTAGTAACATTAAGTTTCTTGAACATTCCAGAGTGGTCAATATGTTAGGTAATTTTCTAGAACATTCTTGAACTTTGTGTATGTCCAGAACTTTCCAGTAATATCATGTACTTACAACTTCTAGAATATTCTAGATTTATGATACTGTATAAATATCCTGTCAATTCGATGCATAGATACGATTGTCTTACAAGCATCATTGAGGTACGTATTACTGGGATATAATTTCACTGGGACATTGTGTGCAGCAACGGACACTCTGATGTATGTATTTTTAGATTTTTGCTAAGTTTGTACTTAATGATTTGTATATTACTGTAAATAAATTATTGTTAAGTTTAAACTGTGTGATTGATCTTTGCTGGCATTTAGGGTTATTCTGACCCATAACAGAATTGGGGGCTCGTCCGGGATAAAGAAGTTTTGCACTTTTGCAGTTTATTGTCAAAATTTTGTTTATTGAACCGTTAAATTTGATTATAAGCCAGCAGAAATCAACATGGTGTTTTCGGTCACAGACTTTCTAAGTTCACCAAGTGTTCAGGTTTTTGATTCGTTAAAAAAGGATGACTTGATCGCATTAGGTATGCATTTTGGGTTAGAAGTTAAATCCTCACAGAGAAAGCAAGACATTAGAATTAAGGTTGCAAACAAACTTGTAGATGAAAACATCTTTGAAAAATACGAACTTCCAGAATATACAGTTAGATCAGAGTTAGGCTCTTATAAAATGGCAGACTATCAGTTTCAATTAGAGTTAGAGAAAATGCGATTAGAAAGAGAAAAATTAGAAAGAGAAGATCGAGAAAGAGAAAGGGAAGAACGAGAAAGAGAAAGAGAAGAACGAGAGCGTGAACGGAAATTTGAATTAGACAAATTAGAAAGACAAGAGCACTTTGAGTTAGAGAAATTAAGATTACAGCAGAAACCAGAACCCTCATTTGTCAAGAATGAATTTGATGCAGCAAAAAATATTAGGTTAGTTCCGAAATTTCAAGAAAAATCTGTAGACAAGTATTTTCCCCAATTCGAGAAAGTCGCAGAAAATCTTAAATGGCCACAACACGTTTGGTCAACAATGTTACAAAGTGTACTGGTTGGCAAAGCAGCTGAGGTATACTCTGCACTAGGGGTAGCTGAAAGTTCAGACTATGAGAAGGTCAAAGCAGCAATATTAAAAGCATATGAATTAGTACCTGAAGCATATAGACAAAAGTTCAGAAAGTATAGAAAGTTTGATAATCAAACATTTGTTGAATTTTCACGAGAGAAAGAAGATTTATTCGATCACTGGTTTAGATCTAAGAAACTTGATAAAACTTTTGCTAATTTGCGCCAAGTCATCCTGGTAGAAGAGTTTAAGGAATGTGTTACTCAAGATTTGAAAACACATCTAGAAGATAAGAATGTGAAAACTCTTGAAGAGGCAGCAGTCATATCTGATACTTATGCTTTGTCTCATAAAAAGAATTTTGTATCAAGATCTCAGACTAGCAGTAATTCTACAAATTCAGACACATATAAAAAGAGTGGTTCAGGGTCTCAGTCTTTCACAAGTTCCCAGTCTCCATCCCAAGGTGGTTCTAAGTCCGGTCCAGGACGTTTTGAAGGATCATCTGGAATAGGGTCGCTTCCTACTTGTAGTTATTGTAAGAAAAAGGGTCATCTGATCAGTGAATGCTTTAAACTTAAGAGAAAAAATGATTTTGATAAAACTCAACCACATGCTTGTGCGGCAGTTAGAGGTGATAGAGAAGCCTTAGTTTCGATTTGTTCTGACACTCCTGATGTCCAGGGTTCACAGTCCAGTTCTATTGATTCTATGGAGGATTATAAGCCCTTTATGTCTCAGGGATTTGTTTCACTCGGTGACTCTAGCGAAATAAAACCTGTCCAGATTTTGAGAGATACTGGTGCTGCACAGACGTTATTGTTAGAGGGCGTGCTTCCTTTGTCTGAGCAGACTTCTACTGGTGGGTCAGTTTTATTACAGGGTGTGGAGCTAGGCGTCATTGATGTTCCCTTGCATAGAATTAGTTTGAAGTCAGATTTAGTTACTGGACCTGTTATCGTAGGTGTTCGACCTACTCTTCCCGTTCCAGGCATTTCTTTGTTGCTAGGCAACGATTTAGCTGGTGGAAAAGTTGTACCAGATCCTATAGTTTGTGAGAAAATCACTCCAGATGTCATGTGCGATGATGAAGATGATGACATTTATCCAGCCTGTGCTGTTACTAGAGCGATGGCCAGAAGACGAGAAATGGAGGCAGACCATACTCAAGCCTTTGACGAGACGAATTCCTCTGTTGATATTGATTTGAATGACACTTTCTTATCTGACCTTGATGGCACTCAAACAAGCATGGAACCACACAATATCAAGAAGCAAGAGAAGAAAGAACTGTTACCAAAATTTGGTGGTGAGGATGATGAGTTGCATCCACTAGTTAGCCAAGGCAAGGACATCCTCAGCCGAGAACGTTTACTCTCTGAACAACATAAAGACCCAGATATCATTCAACTTAGTAAGAGGGCACTTCCACCAGAAGAGGCTACTAAAGTTGGAGAATGCTTCTATATGAAAGATGGCATCCTTATGCGAAAATGGCGACCACCTGACGCTTCCCCAGATGAAGTGTGGCGTGTTGTTCACCAGATAGTGGTCCCAGCTGCTTATCGTCGAGATGTCATGAGTTTAGCTCACGATACACCTATGGCTGGTCATTTAGGTATCAATAAGACTTATAATAGGATTTTGAGTCATTTTTATTGGCCTAAGCTAAGGAAGGATGTTTCTGAGTTTTGTAAGTCGTGTCATGTCTGTCAGATGGTAGGTAAACCGAACCAGAAGATACCATCCGCCCCTCTCCAACCAATTCCAGCTTTTGAAGAACCGTTTAGTCGAGTGTTGGTGGATTGTGTAGGACCTTTGCCTAGGACCAGATCTGGGAACCAGTATTTACTTACCATTATGTGTACATCCACTCGATTCCCTGAAGCCATACCTCTTAGGAATATAAAGGCAAAGAGCATAGTTAAGGCCCTAACCAAGTTTTTCAGTTTTGTAGGAGCACCCAAGGCAATTCAGTCGGATCAAGGCTCAAATTTTATGTCGGGGTTGTTCCAGCAAGTCATGCATGAGTTGGGTATAAGGCAATATAGATCAACTGCTTATCATCCTGAGTCCCAGGGAGCGCTAGAACGTTTTCATCAAACCCTAAAAACAATGCTGAAGACCTATTGTTACCAGTATGAAAAAGACTGGGATGAAGGGGTTCATCTTGTACTATTTGCTGCACGAGAAGCAGTCCAGGAGTCTCTTGGGTTCAGTCCTTTTGAATTGGTGTTCGGTCATACAGTTAGAGGTCCTTTGAAATTGTTGAAGGAAAAGTGGCTGACTGAGACTAGTGATCTTAATCTTTTAGATTATGTGTCTGATTTCAAAGAAAAACTTTACAATGCTTGTAAATTAGCACAAGACAATTTGAAGAATTCTCAGATGAAAATGAAAATGTGGTATGACAAAGATGCCAGAAATAGGGTGTTTAAGCCAGGTGATAAGGTTCTTGTATTTTTACCTATTCCTGGTCATCCTTTACAGGCCAGATTTTATGGCCCTTATGAAATTGAAAGCAAGATCAGTGATGTAAACTATGTAGTTAAGACACCAGGTCGACGTAAAGAGAAACGGGTTTGTCACATTAACATGTTAAAAGAGTATTTTGAAAGGTGTGACCGAAATTCTGTAAAACCAGTTTCCACTTTAGCCAATGCTAAGACTGTTCAAAATTGTATTGAAAGTGATACGAGTGTAGAGATGAATGAGAAAGATTGTAATCAGAGTGTTCGTTTGAAAAACTCAGAAGTTTTGGCTAATTTGGATGCCAAACTTGGACATTTGAACATTCACCAAAAAGAACAAGTTAAAAACTTGATGAATGAGTATCATCAAATCTTTTCGGATGTTCCAAAGAAAACTAATGCAGCTTGTCATGATGTCATAGTGAGTGACGTTCTGCCTATCAAACAACATCCGTACCGTCTCAATCCAATAAAATTGCAGTACCTAAGAAGGGAAGTGCAGTACATGTTGGACAATGACATTGTTGAACCTAGTAAAAGTGATTGGAGCTCACCATGTATTCTTGTACCAAAACAGGACGGTTCGTACCGATTATGTACAGACTATAGAAAGGTGAATTCTGTTACCAAAACTGATTCATTTCCAATACCTAGAATCGATGACTGTATTGACCGCATTGGAAACGCCAAATTTGTCAGTAAATTTGACCTGTTGAAAGGCTACTGGCAAGTGCCGTTAACAGAAAGAGCAAAAGAAATATCTGCTTTTGCAACACCAGATGGACTTTACCAGTATAAAGTAATGCCTTTTGGCATGAAAAACGCACCGGCTACATTCCAAAGGATGATTCACTCCCTTCTTCAAGACCTTGAGGGATGCGAGGCCTACATTGATGATGTCGTCATATACAGCGACACATGGGACGAACATCTCCGAATCATGCGTGCTTTATTTGACATTTTAGCTAAAGCAAACTTAACTGTGAACCTTGAGAAGAGCGAATTTTGTCATGCTTATGTTGAGTATTTAGGTCATAGAGTAGGTCAAGGTTATGTTACACCCATTATGGCTAAAGTGGAAGCTATTGCAAAGTTCCCGATTCCTACAAACAAGAAAGAGTTAATGAGGTTTTTGGGCATGGCTGGGTTTTACAGAAAATTTTGTCCAAATTTTTCCTCAGTTGTAAGTCCACTTACAAATCTTTTACAAAAGAGGGTTAACTTTGAATGGACAAAGGACTGTGAAAAATCATTTCAAAAAATCAAATCTGTCCTTATGAGCAACCCAGTTCTGTCAACTCCAGATTTTTCGAAGCAATTTAAGCTTACTGTTGACGCTAGTGATGTTGGAATCGGGGCAGCTTTGTTTCAAGAACATAGTGATAAGGTAGATAGAGTCGTTTCTTATTTTTCAAAGAAACTTACAAAATGTCAACAAAAGTATTCCACCATTGAAAAGGAATGCCTTGCTTTGTTGTTAGCCTTACAGCATTTTGATGTTTATCTAAATGTTACTTTGCATCCAATTCTTGTATATACGGATCACAACCCCCTGACATTTTTGCATAAATTGTCAAACAAGAATCAAAGACTGACTAGATGGAGTTTGTTGTTACAAGAATACAACATAACAATTAAGCATATCAAAGGCAAAGACAATGTTATTGCAGATGCCTTGTCCAGAGTATCGTGAACATACATGATTTTGTATTAATGTACATATATTTCATTTTGACAATATAAGTTTTCATTGACATTCAAACTTTTTAAGGGGGGAGGTGTTGTGAGATGTGTTGTATTTGTATTATTTCATCATGTATATTATTAGTAACATTAAGTTTCTTGAACATTCCAGAGTGGTCAATATGTTAGGTAATTTTCTAGAACATTCTTGAACTTTGTGTATGTCCAGAACTTTCCAGTAATATCATGTACTTACAACTTCTAGAATATTCTAGATTTATGATACTGTATAAATATCCTGTCAATTCGATGCATAGATACGATTGTCTTACAAGCATCATTGAGGTACGTATTACTGGGATATAATTTCACTGGGACATTGTGTGCAGCAACGGACACTCTGATGTATGTATTTTTTAGATTTTTGCTAAGTTTGTACTTAATGATTTGTATATTACTGTAAATAAATTATTGTTAAGTTTAAACTGTGTGATTGATCTTTGCTGGCATTTAGGGTTATTCTGACCCATAACATTTTTTACTCCTAACTAAAATTGATTGATTGTTTGTTGTTTAAAGTCACTCTCGAGAATTTTTCACTCCTGAACTCGGCATTCAGGGCCATTGAGCAGTGGGGAATCTTTTTTCATGCCAACACCTACTGCGACACGGGACCACAGTTATTACGGTCTCATCGGAAAGATTATTCTTCACGTCCCACAGTGGGATTCGAACCCGGGACGTAAGGATCGACTCCTTATTTCGTGAATCTAGAGGAGATCGACGCTCCAACAACTGCGACACTCGGGAGACTCCTGTTAAGATATAAAAAGCAGTGAAGGAGAAACTTCAAGAGTACTGTGCAACAATATATATTCAAGAAGTGGTTTAAATAAGATACAAATACTGGAGTACTTAAAAATTCCAAGGAACTTTTGGAGAGTTTGAAATCACAAAACCAAGAGTTCAAAAACATTCACATCATCGTCTCTTTCTAAAACCATGATTTTTTTCAGCTGCAGGTAATCCTTGTTATGCCCGCTTCAAGGTCTTCTTTACTTCTCTCTTTCCTGAATATCTCTGTCCGATTCTCCCCATGTTGTGTTATAGTCTTTCATTTTCTTCTCTACAGCCTTTCGACAGGTGTACCAGATTTCCTCTTCCTGTCTGGTGTTCATCTAAGGGCTACTTTGATAATGTTATTGGCTAGTTTTCTTAACACATGCCCTTTTAATTGCCATCTCCGTTTTATTAGTAAAGTTCTCATGCCGTCTGTGTTTGCTTTCTAATTAAGTTCCACATTGGTAACATAATCCTTCATCGAGTCCATGTTCTTATTCTCTCTATAAATAAGCATGACTAGACATGTTATAACAGATGACGTAAATATAATTGATACTAAGGACCTTAGATCACTTAATTTAAAAGGTCTTAAATTTACATACGAAACCCCAATCCTTTAACTGGCGTCGGAATTTCATAAATATCGTGGATTCTGTAGAAGATTACGCCAGGCGATGGGACAGATATGTAAAAGAAGACGTTGGCACTTTGCCAGAATGGATTTAATGTATGTATCTGATCCATTTTACAATCGCGTATTAAAAGATTGAGGGGCAATATGAAAACCATCTATATAATATACATCTGTATTAAATAATCAAGAAGTGAGAAGAGAATATGATAGATAACATGATCAGTACGTACTGGTCAGATCACTGCTGACAAAGCAGATAACAAAATTGTCTTCGTTTGTAAGGCTCATTATATAGATTGTATTTCAGAGGAACTTTGATATTATTCTACAAGTGGTAACCAAACTTATACTCATAGTTCCCCTTCTAAGGAAGACATTATTCAAACTCAAATGTCAATTTTGAATATTTTAATATCCCAAAGAACGCAAATAAATTCGAACTACCATATCTATATTGAATTTCAAAACTTAGAAAAATAAAGATTTTAACACTTGTAAAGGAGAAACTTCAAGAATACTGTGCAAAATTATATTCAAGAAATGCTGTAAATCGAATGTATATACTTAAAAATTCCAAAGAACTTTTGGAAATTTGAAATCACAAGATTGTGCCAAAATCAACAACTTTTAAACTTACGACTTTTCAACTTTACACACAACCATTCCCCACGATGAATTAAAATCCAGGGGTTTTCACATCATTGACAGCTGCTTTTTCAATAAAAAAAAAAGGAACTTGTAAATTTACTTCCCTTATCATTGGTCATTTGCATAATTATTTTGTTGAAAAATATTTTATACACACAAGTACTCTGAAGTTGACATCCAAAATATGCTTGAGTTTCTCATTGACAATATCTATGTCGTTTTTGGAGAACAGGTCTTCCAACAATCTATTGGAATTCCCAAAGGTACCAATTGCACTCTGTTATTAGCAGACCTATTTTTGTATTCGTATGAAGCAGAATTTAATTGTGCAAAATGTAATGCGAGAAAAGAAGAAAATACTTGCTGTGGCAGTCAACTTGACATTTAGATATATCGCCGACGTATTAGAAATGGTAATTTCCATTCCTATGTCGATACGATACTGGTGAGCTTGAGTTAAAGATATCAAAGAGTCTGACACATAAATATCTGTTTCATATTTGAATATTTTACTTGTAAAAGACGTTAATGGTAATCTAACAACCAAGGTCTAAGAAAATCGTGATGACTAACTTTCCTTTCGTCAACTTCCCAAACTTATGCAGCAATATAATTTCATCACCTGCAACGGAATTTATATATCTCAGTTGATGCGATAGCAGAAGGATAAAACGTACGCTGAACTAGGTCCTAGTTGAGCGTACGTTTTATCCTTCTGCGATGCGATACGCCAGACATTCTGGACGAATGCACAATTTCTAAAACGAGGTAAATTACTGAAAAACAAGTTAATGAAACAAGAATATCAGCATCTCGTTTAAAGTCATCATTTCGTAAGTTCTATGGTCCATACAGTGACCTTGTCAGCAAATACAATTTATCATTAGTCAAATGCTGACTGGCGTTTTTCATACTAATTGTTGATCCATAATTTATTCACTGAATTGAAGACATATTTTTTCCGTTATGTCCCGATCATGACAAGGTGACACAAAGCGTGTGTGACCGGGACCGGTCGGCAGTGGGACTCCTCCATGGCACCTGATCCCATCTTTGATGTTCTGGGGGTCCATGTTTGTACTGCTCCTACTTTGTATTGTTATATGGGCTTTTGATTTTGAATACAGTTCGTTATCTTCATGTATATTTCATCTTGGTGAATAATAATAGGTGCAAAATGTTTGCTGATATGCTTGGTTCAGCTTAATAAACTCCGCTAGTAATTGCCCAGATCCTGGTCCTTTGTTATTCTTTGTATATTTCAGCTTAACGATGGTTCCTCTGCATCAATTTCTAAATCAGGATCAGTTTCCGATATGTGTGCCAGCTCGATAGGCTCTGGGCGATTCAACATTTCTTCAAAATGTTCTCTCTATTTTTCATCTTGTTCTCTTTCGGATGTAAGGAGGTTGCCTTCCTTGCTTTTCACAGGCATGTTTGTTTTGCTTTTACTTCCACTCAACTTTTTTGCTATACGATAGAGATTTCCCATTCTTTGTTCTTAGGCAGCTTTCTCGGCTTCTCTTGCCATACCTTCAATAAAGATTTTTTTTTAACCTTTTTTGTTGTTTTCTTTACATCCCTAGTACGTACAATTGGAATACTGTTCTCTTAGTCTCTCTTTTATTCTTTCTCAGTGGGTGTTACATAACTTACCCTTTGGACTGGAATGAAGTAAACTCTCTCAGGTAAACACCTGAACTGTCACAGCGCTTACTCTTGATGTAAGAGTATAGCTTCTTGTTGGAAGAGTCCTCCTCTCCTTTCATATTGTTAAGGTATCTGACGCAAGACTTTATACACTCTTTCCTGTCGGTACTCTGGTCCTCAAGGTATTTTCTCAAATCATTTTGGGTGTTTGTTATGCGGGCCTTCCTGTGTGCGCATCGCTTCCTTCTATTAAGTTTCCGGATGTATCTATCATGGTTGATTGAAACGACTTGAAGTGAACTTTGATGGTACATGTGTATTAATGGCATGAGTGCACATGTTTTATAAGTCATTCCACATTACATCTACTGGCGAATTGTTGATGGCATGTTTCTGAAATTTGGCCAGATTCTGTCAAATCTTATAGCATCAGTGTCTGCTTTGGACCAAAGGCATACGAGTCTCCTCACTGGACGGCGTCGATGTGTCTATTAATACTATGTCATGATCACTCAGTCCTAAAATTGGTCTTGCTTTATTAAGAAAGGATGGTCTATTTGCTCCAAAGATGTCAAGGATGGTATTACCACGTTTTCGGAAGTCAATGACTTGCTGACATCCAAGATCACTGAAGGTGTCTATAAATTGTAGACTGATGGTAGTTGGAAAGCTATATACCTCAATTGAATCACAATGCCTAGTTGATTTCGAGAAGATGGGCGTTTCAGCCAATCCATAGTGTGTGTTCCAGATGTTTTCGATGTAACCCCTATAAGGTGGGGCACATTTTGTTTGTATAGTCTGAATCGTTGTCTGTTAATGACCTTTTTTATACAATAATAAACTTTTGTTGGGAGAAGTTTTTGGATCTTGATTATCTGAGAGACGATTAATTTAAACTATATACACGACATGCTTGAAGACTTCAGCTTTTCCATTGTCAACTTTTCCTTTTTATGAAGTGATACTCCATTTTCACCTGCATATGGTGTTTATGTTTTTCAACTGATTTGGAATGTAAGAACATGTTCTCTAATTAAGATCAATTTTTAATATGAGAGAGACTACTGACAAAAAAGTTGATGTTACAGGAAGTTCAAATAGCTTGTTTAAGGTAAACATTTTTCAAAATCTATATCAATATGACTTGTCATGGCTTTGTTATTTTTGAGTTTTCATTTGTTTCCCCTCATAATAGTATTTCAATGTTAAACTTTGATCCCCCAATGTGTCCCCAACCCCTACCCATGGGTCATGATTTGAACAAATTTGAATTAACACAACATAAACATACTTCCACATGAATATGTCTAATCATGGCTATACTTTTAAAAAAGATTTTTACTATATTCCTCTGTAAAACTTTGATCCCCTATTGTGGCCCCATTATACATCCCCCTAAGGTCATGATTTGAACAAACTTCCTAAGGATGATTTTTAAAAAATACGACCAATTATAACAGTGCTGCTCTGGAGAAGAAGAATTTTCCCCTATATATTCCTATGTAAATCTTATGTAATGGTACAAATGTTGATACAGAAGAGGCACATTTCGACAAATTATGTCTCTTCAGTGTATGCTCATTCCAAAGCGTTGGAAATCTGAAATATCTAAAATTAGAAAAAAAACATTGAAAATCTGAAAAAGGGTGAATTAAAAACTGCAGCCATGCATATCTAAAATTCCATCCCCAGCTGTGGCCCTCCCATAATGTGGATTATTGAAAACTTGAATTTACACTATGTAATGAATGTTTCATATAAGATCCAATTATTATGGCCCATACACAATCTATTGTCTATTTAATGTCTGTTTACTGTCTCTTTAGCTGTCTGTTCAGTGTTTGTTTTCCGTCTCTTAAGCTTTTCTGTTTACAGTCTTTTAGCAGGATTGAGTTGCTCAAAACACTGGTTAAGGTTAACCACTGGTTAAATCTCTTAACCTGTGGTTAGTTAACCAGAGGCTAATTTTATTTTGAGCAACAAATATTTGACCAGTGGTTAGATGGCCAGTGGATATAGAATTTAACCAATGGCTAACCTATCCAGTGGTCAAATTTAACCAGTGTTTTGAGCAACTCAGTCCTGTAGTTTTACATGTCCATATGCCTGTGCAGTTGTCCACCCATTTATGTGGCTGTCCACTTAATGTCTGGAAAAAGATTTGGGTCGAAGAAAAATCACTTTTTTCCGAAAGTTGGGGATTATGCATCACAACTATCTTTCAAACCTCATTTGCAAAAAGTAATAAAAACATAAGAAAGTGAACACTGTTACCAGTTTATTGGTCTGTTACTATTGATTAACAAGATCTAGTCTGATCCAACACACAAACAAACATACACAAGAGGCTACTACAGTGCCGAGATTCTACGAGCGGAACGACCTCTCGTATATGTCACCATGACAACAGGCTCCATTCCTTCCATATTGAGATATTGGTCAAGAGTTTTAATGATTTTCATGCAATACAGATTATCTCTTAAATGGATACAGCATTTAGAATTTAAAATCTTGACTCCATTCCATTGAAAATATGCAAATGACCTCTAATTCTACACAAAATTATTTCTTTCCTACACTCAGAAGAAAAATGTTTAAAATACAATATCTTCATTATTATGAATGTAAAACAATAGCAATTCCATCCATGTATCTCAAAACAAAAATTTCAATGTTTTATTTTTTTTCAAAAAAAGAAAAAAAAAAGGTGGGGACAATGGAATGATTCAGATACCCTGGCAGCTTTATGGAATTTGACAACAGCAATGCAGAGTAATTATCTGATCTCTCAGCAGCTACCTTAATTACAAATGAGGGTTTTCTTACAGCTTCACAAATTGGTTTCAGGATAATGGCTTTAATTCAGATTAAATAATGAGCATAAAACAGAAACAAAATTCACAACCACAGTGAAGAGATAAACTTTGGAATGTATATAACATTTACATGCATGTATATATATGTATAAATAATTAACAAAAATATAAACAACAGTAAACATATAAACATAATAATATAACTAATATAAATACACCACAACCAAAAGATCTTAATACATCAGTTTTCTGGAGAGCAGAATCTGTAGCCATAATAAGTATAAAGTACATGTGGATTTCTTAGGAATGTAAATGGATTTCAGATGTGAGTACTTTTTAGATCTCTCTGAATACAGATCAAATGTTAGTAGCTTAGTGTGAGCACCTTTATGTCTGTTTTCTTGAACATGGTACCGTTATGTACCTTTTGGATTTCTTTAGATGAACTTGGTACATTTAACGTTTTGTGAGTACCTTTTGGATTTCTTTAGATGAAGGTAGTACTGTAATGCGAGTACCTTTTGGATTTCTTTAGATGAATTTGGTACTGTCATGTGAGTACCTTTATAGATGAACGTGGTACAGTAATGTGAGTACCTTTTGGATTTCTTAAGATGAACTTGGTACTGTTACGTGAGTACCTTATGGATTTCTTTAGATGTAAATCCATGAACGAAATCTCTTGGAAGCACCTGTCTCACAAAGCCATTGAAAACATAATCGAGCAGGCAAAATAATATGTAAAGATTGAGGGGAGGATCCAAGAAATGCTACACAAACACCCTGCTATTGGAATGTCACCAAAAATAGAAAAAAAAAATACAAACTTAGTCCAAAATATGTCTTTTTTAAATAACAAAGCAAAAATTAAGTAAAATAAACTTTGCTAACGCTTTAGCAAAATAAGACCGAGATTCTGTAGGTTTTTCCTCTATGTAGAGACTTTTGTCAATCACATACATCAACATTAATTTGATTAATACATCACAAAGTTGATCACAAGAACTCTATATAGGGACCACCCTCAGTTGCCAATGACTGAACATTCATATAGCTCAAAATTCAAACATAAATTGCGTAAAAATGATAATCTCTCTATCGGGTGAATATTCTAACACTAAAAACCCTCTATACTTCAAAAAATATCATCCATTCTCTGTCAACCTTAACGGTGAGAAATGTGCAGTAACATGTTATATAGCATGCTTTGATTAATAATGTGCTACCTAGGAGTACAAAGTAGAGAGATACACACAGTTCCTGACAGTACTACTCTAACAAGAACAACAACTCCTTAATACTAGAATATATTGCATAACATTCTCCATCCTTCAATTGCACTATGCCGTTCATACAACAGTCCTTATAGAGTAGATGAGTTTTTTTTATATCAGCGTAATATTTTTATGATGGGTGTCACTAATTACAGTTCAGAATGCCCAGGAGAGGGGATTTAGTTCCTAGCACTGACAACTTCCACTCTCGGGGTTGGGGTTCTCGGTAAGTCGCGTTCCTTTGGTCTGACTGTTTACCAGGGAAGGATCTTGGTCCAGACTCTCGGACATTTTGTCACAGATGATGTCCACCAAGCGTTCAAACACCGCCTTGACATTTATATTCTCTTTTGCTGAAGTTTCAAAAAATTCTAAACCTGCAAAAAAAAGTCAAAAGATTTAATGTAAATAATAAAGCAATTTATGGCACTTGCAATTATTTGAGTTATTTATTTAACAGTTATGATAATTACTAAAATCTAAATAAAATTAGACATTTCAATTAATTTTAAATGCTAAGCACAAAATTACATTGAATTAAAAAAGGAATTAGATTTATTAACTAAAATGAATCTCTGCCTGAAATCCCATTTTTCTCATGCTAGGTTGTTTTTAGTTTATATGCTTTAATGATAGCAGAGGGATAGGTGAAAGAGATAATAAATATTCCAAAGCAATTACAAGACTGCTCGCAGTGCTTGTCTAAAAGCAGAAATAGCAGTTCTATTGATCCATGTTCTTAGCTGTCAGCCTTAAGATCCATCTGAATGGAATGAAATTATTTCTAGACACCCATGCTCCAAAATAAAACATCATCCCCTGTGATATGTAATTCCTGTCAAAGTCTACAGAGTTTATAACAGTATAAAATTATCTATCAAGTTTTTAGTACTAAAGAACTTTAAATATGTCTTCTTCAAGAAAAATCTCAATATGAATTTTTAAAAGAAATGACTTGACCATTACAAAAACTCATGTAAAAACTTATAAAAGTATATAAATAATATTAAAATTTTACTCTCTGAAATATATAAATAAACGATTATAAAACCAATATTCAATCAGATATAGTTTTGTTTCTTTTTATCATAATTCTTTTGATACAGATAAAGCAGTTTATTAATTACTTCTTTTTTCCCCACTATTACATGGCCGACCAATCGGTCTGAAGTGTTGAAGAGAAACAGAAGCTGATGTATCACTCCCTAGAGGCCAATATCAATGTATGTTTGTTTCCGGACTTAAAAAGGCAATGCAAATAGCTTTACATAACAGCAACATTCTCTCACAATCTCTGACATTTCTTCCTAGCCATGGGTTTTCACAATATTGATCTGTGCTGTACTCAGAATAAATCAATACACCTCATTACAACAGGGACTGTATCAGCAGTCAGAATTTATATCATTGTCCACTTGTTTATGTGGTGAGTGTTGGTCAACTTCTAAACTGACCTAATAAGGCAGTATACTTATACCCCTCCCCCCAAAAAAGGAGATTTAATTTTGACATCTTTCTTATGAGAATGCTTTTAAAAAGGTATACTGGAATAACTGCCTCTCATTCCAAGAGGCTTCATGAAATGACTGAATACTTGTATTGAGTGTGATTGATTAATCAAGCCTAGGAGAGGACAACACCGATCCTGTACCTATCTGATCTGCTAACTGCTTCCCTCTCTCTGTGGATACGACCCTCTCGTCTTCAAGGTCACATTTATTTCCGACCAGCACGACCTGGGCATTGTCCCACGAGTAAGTCTTTATCTGCGTACACCTGTAAAAGCAAAAACCTCGGTCACTTCACCCCAGTTACCTCTGACCTCACAGCCAACCCTTCTGTCTGACCTATTGACCTTTGTCCCCCTTTCTCCTCCTACACTATGTCTAGGAACAGACAACCTCACCAATCACTGTAGCTATAGCTAATGATTACAAAAACAAAGGATCAAGTAACAAACAACTCCTCACTCAGTTACAGGAAGTGGGAGTCCAGTCAATGACGCAGATTGACAGAATTAGATTCTGTATTGTGTCGCATCTTCCTACCTTGATTCTTTGTTCCTATAAAGTTAGAACTACACTTATTAATAATCCCCAAGCTAAAGCCTTAATCAACTGAGTAAGATAAACACTGTCACCTGCTACATTTCTATATTAGTCTAACCGTTTCCAGCTGTTATTTTTTCAGCCTGAGAAAACTCATGGAATGAAGCTATAGATCGATCTTTTATACAATATCCTTAAGGACATTGACAACATGCTGTGATTCCAATCATCAGCAATGTTAATTTGTAACAAGACTGATTTCATAACAATTTTTAAACTTTTAAATCTCATAATTTATTCAAAACTTTTCCCCTTTTGTCATTTACTATTTCAGAGAAAAATTTTTTTAAAAAGATAAAGTCAATCATAAAACCTCCAGAGCTTCTTCCCTTCAGTTTTCCTCAGCTAGTCATGCAATTAAAGTGCAATAGGAAATAAAGCAAACCTGCACCAAAGCTTGGGTCTTTTGAGTACATGGGGTAGGCTGATAGAGGGATTGGGATGGGTGTGTGTGTGTTTGGTAGGGTTGTAACATTACCTAATTCAGAGGCCAGATCTTGACCCTGCCGAGTGGAGACCTCACGCGACGCCTCCAAATCACATTTGTTACCCACCAGACAAACACAACAATTGCTCCATGCATGAGTCTTGATCTGAGTGCACCTAGGTGTACAAAAAGTGGGCCACAAAATAAACTCAACAGTGTTAGGGGGAATTAACTACAAAAAGTGGGCCAAAAAATAAACTCAACAGTGTTAGGGGGTATAAACTACAAAAAGTGGGCCACAAAAAATCCCTAATCACTGATCTCAGTTTCTACCCATATCTTAATTATTATGCAAAACACAATAACTTATAAACCTTTCACTTCATCCCTGTAATCACTGCCTCAGAACCTACCCATATCTGGAGTTTGACCCGCTTGTCCTGTCTGAACACAGTTTTGACTTTAAAGTCGATGCCGACGGTACTGACGAAAGCCGATGTGAAGGAATCGTCAGCATAACGGAACAGGAAGGAGGTCTTTCCCACGCTGCTATTTCCGATGATAAGCAGTTTAAACATATAATCAAAGTTCTGATCCGCAGCATCCTTCTGCCACTTTGAATCATTTGCTGACGCCATCTGTAAAATAAAAACAATTTTAAAACTATCAACTTTATACATCCAACTTTGAAAGACAGTACACTTGCAACGACAATCCAAAATTTTACACAGCTTCACAGTAAACTAAAGATAGAAGTAATTTCCAAGATTACTGTCCCATACTGAATACTGAATAAAAACAAAATAGGGGGTTAATATACAGTTGTATATATGACAGAGGGAGGTAATAACAAGTCGTATTGACTCCCTGTAAATACCATTGACATCTGATGCCCTGATAGAGCTACCTCTGACACAACTATGTAGTGAATGTTGTTGAGGCTTTTCAGTATAGATTAAACACAGGCCTATAATGATCAATATATCCTTATATGTAACATCACTCAACAAGCCGTTTATAATCTCCTACCAATAATCTAATTCAGACTTATTGAACACAGTTCTTTGACCAAATCACAGATATATACCTTTTCAATACAGTTCAAGTATCACACCAGCGCACAAAAGATCACACACAATTCCTAGCACCAGAATGACAATGAAAGCTGACCGTGGTAGATGTTGGAGTGAGGGCGAGAGCTATCCCCGGGGCTAGATATAGACAAGGCCAGCAGCTGGAGACCACGTAATAACACCGAGTTCCTGAATACAGCAGTCTCTGTGATTGTGATGTCAGACTCTCATCAGTAAAAACATTATTGATTGGCTTCTTACTCCAATAACCAATCAGCTGTCAGCTTATTGTACACTGACGCAGTGGTACAGGTTCAGTTAACTGAGGGGTAATGACTTCTCTCTCTCCCAAACAATTCATAAGAAAAGGCATGTGTGCTGTTTTAAAGATTTTTGTGACGTACATTTATGATAATAGAATTGGGGGTGTAACCGAATTATATGTAAGAGACAAACAATTTTGACTTGTGGTTTTCGATAATTTCAAATTAATTTTTTATGAAAACAATAGGGACATAATTAAATTTATATACTTTTCCATAGACTCTTATCAATTGTCCAATCTCATGTTCTAACAATTTGACATCAACTCCTTAAAATAATTTTTCAATAATTAGTATTCTCTTACAATAGAAGGAATCCTTAGTAATTAATGTAACTTTGCTATCCCTTATTGTGGCACCTCCTTACCTATTGTAGTCCCACCCTATCCCCAGGAGCCACAGACCGAACAAATGTCTAAACTATCTGAAGAAGCTGGAACATTATTTGAATAGATGGGCCTAAATTTAGCCAAAGTTATCTCCCATTGGCCGCCATATTGGAGGTCGACTCGGTGAGTTTTCCTCTTTATGTGGAAATAAAAAAAAAAAAAAAAAAAGAAGTAAGTTAACAACTTAATGTTTGACCAAGCCAAGCTTTACAGTTCAGTGTGGATTTTTTTCTTCTTCAAAGTTTTTAAAATGCATTCAGTTTTTTCGCGTCAAAGTTTCTGTGGATATTTTCGTAATTAAATATTTTACTCAATTAAAATTTATAAATTAAATTTCCATTGAAACAAATATTGAAAAAATACCAATGTAACTCTTCTTAGTGAGAGACAAAAAATTGTTTGAGGTATGTATCCACAATATAACTATTTTCACGGGTAAGCTAATTGAAATATTTTATTATTTTTGGGATTAGTGTTTTCCGGGGAAAATGATCATTTTAGATCTGTGAAAAAAACAACACAAGATGAATTTGTGAAACACTGATGTCCCCGTGGGACAGGTTTTTTGGCGAAGGTTGAAGTTTCTCAAATGCAAGTCAAACTCAAAGGACTTGTCTCAATGAAAAAACTGTGAATGTAGAAGCCCAAGCACTGATCATCAAAAAGTTGTGGCCAAGGTTTTTTGAATGTTGGTCAAACTCCAATGTCAAGGTCAAAGAATCAAAATGAAAGGCACCAAAGGAAAGGTCTTTTCATAAGAAATAACACCTGTAAAATAAAAAGGCCCCAGTAAAAACTGTTCAAAAGTAATGACCAAGGTAAAAGTTTTTCAGAAGAAGGTCAAACTCCAAGGTAAATGTTAAAAGGTCAATATTGTTTACGTTGGTATTCGAAGGAGGGCCTTGTTACATGTAATACACGTGTGAAATATGAAGGTCCCAGTATTAATGCTCAAAAATTATATCCAAGGTTAAAGTCTATTTTAAAGAAAGGGAGTTAAACTAAAAAGTCAAGGTCAAAAATAATTATATCCTTGGAAAGATCTTGTCACAATGAATGTACATGAGTAGTATGAAAGTCCTAGCACCAATTAATTCAAAAGAAATGGATAACATTAAAGTTAGGTAAATTCTTGCAAAATTACGGGTGCATAAAAATGGCAACAAACTAATTAAAAATGACATACATCAGTATGAAGTAATTTATTAGTATCAAGTTATTCATATATCCGTTATCAATTAAACATTTACTAGTATCACGTTCTAACGGGTGATTCGTTTATATCTAGTAAGTCATCATCAGTGTCAAGTTAGTCAAATATTAGTATCAAGTAAGGCATACATAAGTTTCAGGTTTTATCATACAACAGTAACAAGTAGGTCATATAAGTCCTTATAACCACATATTGACCGTTCACTGAAGTCGATAATAGTTATATTATACAATCACTCAAAGTGAATGCACTGACACAGTCCTAACTAAACAGACTTGGCTGTCATTACATCACAATGGTTAAAAACACGCTTCTCATACTATGACGTCAGGTTTTACTTAACTTCAGTGCAACCGAACGCAGTGTCGTGCGTTATCATTTTCCGCCGACGCGCTTTCGCGTCGTTATCACAAAAGGAGGAATATCACGTGACGTCCTTTCAGCCAATGAAAATTCTTATAATAATCTTCTTATATAATATTTTGTGATATCGATGCGAAAGCGCGTCGGCGGAAAATAATATCGCACGACACGCCGTTCGGTTGCACTAAAGTTACTTAGTACGTGACGTCATAAAATAAGAGGCGTGAATTTAGCCATTGTGACGTAATAACAGCGAAGTCGCAGGTTCGGTCGCTATCACTTTCTGTGTCTTCGGTCAGTATCAATTGCCATGAGTCCTTATAACCACATGTTGACCTACACTGAAGTCCATAATTGTAAAGTATAAACTTATCAAACGTGTTACGCGGGAAAACCCCATTCTGTGTGACAAGTTTCTCTTCCTCGTCACGTCTGAATAGCTTCAAGGTTATGCTTGATGTTTAGAGCCCTTTCCGATAATCTTGTGGGTATCGTCCCAAACTTGCAGATATGACGCATCTGTGGATATTTATCGAGATGCATTCTTAATTTTTAAGTATCAGGTCTGTATAGACATTTGCAGTTTATCGTATTTTAGAACGCTGAGATCTTCACCACACAATATTAACCGCCACCACCCCTACATTCCGCGGTGCATGGTATTACAAATACTAATATTTTTATTCACTAAGTTTGATAAACAGATATTTTCAACAACAAAACATTATTCATACGTTCCTGGCATTTTCCAGCCATCCTGCCATACACCCGAAACAATTACCGCTTTCAATGTTGCACCTATGTTCCAGGCATTTGATTGGACATACTGAATTGCAGTTATTTACATATCTTCCTGATTCACATCCTAGTGAAAAGAACCTTTCTTTCAATGTATGATATTTTTTCTTCGAATTTATTTTTCTTTAACGTTTCTATTTTCTTCAAGCGTTCATTTCACTTTATGAAAATTTAATTAATTATGTAAGTAAAATGTATGTAAATTCTAAGAAAGCATTTATGACAGTTATGGACATTAAAAATATTAGAAAATTTGAAAAAAAAAAATGCATATAAAATTTCATATGACAAGATCTTATCCCTCATCAACCAAAACGGCATACATCTTTATGTTTACAAAAGAAAGACATCTTTGAATTGCAATTAACTAGAAGTAATGTATATATAAAATAACAATTAGTTCTCACTTTCATTCACTTTCATAAACACAACGAATCCCACTGTGGGACGTGGAGACAAATCCTTCGGATGAGACCGTATAAACAGAGGTCCCGTGTCGCAGTAGATGCTGGCACGAAAAAGATCCCTCCCTGCTTAATGACGCTAAGTGCCGAGTGTAGGACAAAATTTGCATCTCTCCACCTGCAAGTGGTGGCGTCTCCATATGAGTGAAACATTCTCGAGAGGGACGTTAAGCAATATACAATCAATCAATCATATAAACGACTACAAAAATATTTACGTGATGGAATATTTTAAAGCATGTCAAAAAGATGGAATGCAAATTAATATTTTTAACATAATTAACATAATTTGCAATATCCTATTTTGCAATTTATCATACATTTGTTGTATAGCTTTTAGACAACTGTGCAAAAAAAAAAGAAACTCAACTTCATAAAAAATATTTTTACCATCAATAACGACGTCACACCAACGGTGTAAGATTTATTCTGATATTTTCTATATTAACGAAGTTATGAATGTTTTTTCACACTATACATGTACTTGTTTTTCAAGTCAGAAGCGTAGAAATGCGTATATGCCATGTAAGGGGTTAAGAGGTCTGTGTTCTCTTTTCTTCTGATTAGTATTTTTGCTATGGAATTTTGAGCTTGATTACTGTTCGTTATCTCCATATTTGATTGATCAAACTTCTTGTTCTAATATGCATTTGGAAATAATTCATTGTACACTTTAAAGGTATTAAATTTTCACCTTTAAAGAGAAATTTGGCCAGAAAAAAGTCGCAAACGAAATATGGTTTTTCATATCATTTATATCATTATTCATGTTTTATATTTCAAAATTGACTTCTAGGCTGTACTACCAATGTTAAGAGATAGTTTTTTTTTCGCAGCAAGTCCATCGTCAACTTTTGTAAGTTCACCTACACATGGTGTTTATTTCTCCCAACTTATTCGATACTCAAAAGCATGCTCTGCGTACAATCAATCTTTAAACCGAGGCAGGCTATTGACAGATAAGTTGATGTTAGAAGGATTTCAACGACCTCATTTAAAGTTAGCATTTCGTATGGTCGTCATAATGACTTGGTAAGCATATATAACCTATCATTACGACGTATTTTGATTGGCTTTTTTTTTTTAAACCTATTATACCCTTTTATTTCATACAGTATTTGACGACTGTTTCTTTGGTTGGCAGGTGTGATCTGTCGACAGGGGATGTTTTCTCCTCGTAGTCACGTAATTCCTTTTATGGCTTTTCCAGGCATCCTTGTTTTATGCCCTGTTTACAGATGTGTATTGTTTTGGCGATTTTTTAGATCGATCTCTGTCATTTCTTTTCTTTTTTTCTGACTTAAAAAGAACGGGACGTAAAATAAAAATCAACTAGATGCTGTCATGAGACAGTAATACCCACACTAAGGTGTTTGCCTCTAAATACACACTCCTTCATTTGGACTTTCCAAGGAAAAGGTCAAAATAATTCTATAATTATCTCCGTACATGTATTCGTCAAATTGAGCACAAAATTTTCAGGTGACCATATGATCTATGAGCCTCATAGATGTATTTTGTATACTTAATTCATTACCAGTCTAAAATAACAGAATTTAATTAATAAAGTTAATTAATTAATTAGATTCCGATAAATATTTTGCCCATAATTTGGAACTTTTTAAATTCACTTTCTCAATAACATAAAATATTATTTTAGGAAAAAAACCCATTGAAAATACAGCCCAATGATTTGTAAATGCCTATCCCCCCCTCACCATCACACACACACACACACCCTCTCTCTCTCTCACACACACACATTTTTTTAAAAATAGACCTAGATGGCAAAGTTATGTTAAAACATCGTTTATTATGATAGTTTGAAATTTGTTCTTGTACTAAACAGTTTTACGTGTGAACATCTTATTGAAAATTTCTAGGTTTGCGTCACCCATTATCATATCTTTAGATGTCCACACGGCACACCTCGGCCGATTCATACTTCATCTAATGAATGAGATTATTTTAGCACATGTATGCTGACGATGCAGTGTGGTCAGTTAAAATCATTTGTGTCTTAATTGGATTATATGGATTATATTTCATGAATTCGTTGTCACGACCTTTGACATTCGGTAAGTAAAAAATTTAGTATAGATTGCATAAGAATAAATAAATACAAATGGTTAGGTTGAAGTTCAAAAAGGGTCAAAGATCATCGTATGCCACAGTCGACAAATTTCACATTGTCAAGTTATCTCCCGTTGCCGACATTCAGTATATACACTATTACAGATCCAGATTTTTTTTTTTCGGAAGGGGGGGGGGGGGGGGTG
>PRKT01000020.1:3022777-3055214 GCA_003671525.1 Saccostrea glomerata | reverse complement strand
CCCCCGGGGCAAAATCAAAATTCCGAAACCTTACTGCACATCTACATGACACCACCAACCATCTCTTAAAAGATGATTAAGCTACTGTGTAAAATGTAGGAGGAGTTCAGGGAAGAAAAGTGTGACAGACGGACGGACGGACGGACGGACATGAGTAACAACAATATACCCGAACTTTCTTTAGAAAGTGCGGGTATAACTAGAGGTACTGTGAGCAATGGGCTGACTAAATGATACCCCCGCCTCCCATATGGTTATAATGGCAAAAACCATGTTTTGTTGTGGCCGGAAAACCCAAAATATGTGCATGTCGGATCAAAACGTGAAATAGGAGGTGCACACTGGCAATATTTAATAAAGATTCTGTGAAAGTTTCATTAAATTTCACTCAGTGATATAAGAGGGTTTGCAGATATGAGATGGGTACCCCAAAGCGTAACCACCAAACGGACAGACGTACAGCTAGACGGACGGACGGACGGACATACCATTTACAGTATATCTTCCAACTTTTCAAGCAGGGGGGTATAATAAAGTAATATAAGTTTACAATATGTAATGTAGATGATGGTTAGTTTATTTTTTACCGTCTAATTTCAAATCACTAAAAATTACTTGCTTTCTGTTTTTGCAAATAAATTTACAACATATCATATGAAAGCATAGCATGTAATAAAAAAACCCACAGCATGATTCTTCAAAATCATATGTCAGTTTTGAATATTTTTAATATTCCACAGAGTCAAAATGAATTTGAACTACCTTATATACTTCATAGTATATTGGATTCCGAAACTTCATAAGAATCCTTACAAACAAAGATACATTGCAGGTTCCAGTAAATGCTCAACCAAGCCTCTTTCGTTACTCCTCACTAAGATATTGACAGTAGTGAAGGAAAAACTTCAAGAGTACTGTGCAATCATATATTCAAGAATTGGTGTGAATCAGATGTGGATACTTAAAAATTCCAAAGAACTTTTATACAATTTGAAATCACAAGATTTTACCAAAATTAACAGCTTAAAAGCTTAAGACTTTTCAACTTTATACACAACCATTCACCACGATAAGTTAAAATCCAGGCTTTTTGATATCATTGACAGCTGCTTCTTCAATAAAAATGGAATTCATAGATTTACTTACCTGGCCATTGGTCATTTGCAAAATTATTTTGTTAAAAAAGATTCTGATTGCAGACACAAGAACTCTGAAGTTGACATCAAGAAGATGCTTGAGTTTCTGATTGATAATATTTATGTGGTTTTTGGAGACCAAGTCTTAAACAGTCTATTGGAATTCCCATGGGAACCAATTGCGCTCTGTTATTAGCAGACTTATTTTTGTATTTATATTAAGCAGAATTTATGTAAAATTTTATTCGTGAAAAGAAGAAAACACTTGCTGTGGTGTTCAACTCGACATTAAGATGTATCGACGACGTATTAATATCAATTAACAATGCATATTTCCATTCTTATGTCGATGCGATGTATCCCGGTGAGCTTGAAATAAAAGATACAACCCAGTATGCCACATCTGTTTCATATTTGGATATTTTACTAGAAAAAGACGTTAATGGTAATATAACAACCAAGCTTTCTGTTAAACGTGATGACTATAACTTTTTAACTAATTCCTTTACTTTTGCAACAATATACCTTCGTCACCTGCATACGGGGTTTATATCTTTCAGTTGATTCGATTTGCAAGAGCATGCTTTACGTATGAACAATTTCTTAAACGAGGTAAATTATTGACAAACAAGTTGATAAAACACGAATATCAGCAGTCTCGTTTAAAACAATCTTTTCGTATGTTTTAAGGTCGATACGATGACCTTGTCAGCAAATACAATTCGTTGAGTCTTATGCTGACTGAAGTTTTTCGTTTTAATTGTTAGTTTATTATTTATACACTGAATTGACGACGGATTTTCCCGTTATTTCCCGATCATGATGAAGAGTTGTGACCGCTCACTCTTCCATGACCCCAGATCTCACCTCTGATGTTTTGGAGGTCCGTGTTTGCTCTGCTCCTATTTTGTATTGTTTTATGGACTTTTGATCTTGAATACGGTTCTTTATCACCATATGTTTCATCATGTCGACATGATGAGTGAAAATTCCTATTCTAAATTGACCATAGAAATTGATAATAGAAAGACTACATGAACAATATGTTATGGTTCAATCAGACAAGACCTTTAGCAAAATCTTTGTAAAGGTCATTATCATAACTGTATTTTAGCAGAACCTGGATTTGATTTTACGCCTGGAAACCCAATTTATGCTCAGTTCATTTTCAAAGGATGAAATTTTTAAAAATCACATTTTAGTCTTGAATACATTTAACATCCTCTTTAAATTACAATTTACCCATGTTGGTTTCTTAAACTTCATAAAAATCCTTACAGACATTTCCAGGTCTAGTTAACCCTGTCAAGCCCCCATCGTTACTCCTCACAAAAATATCTCTTGGAAACGAGAAATTTCAGATGTACTGTTCTACAGCATATTCTAGAAATGGTGTAAATCCGATCTGGATTCTAGAAAATCTGAAACCACCAAATTTTTCAGAAGTAGGCAACTTCAAAACATAGATTTTTCTACACTTCTACAACAATTCCTCGCGATGGATTAAAATCTAATATTTTTTTTAATTTCAAACATAAGTGCTTCTTCAATAAAAAAAGGAAACCTGGAAATTTTCATACATTGAACTCAATGGTCATAACAGTAGAATTTTCTCAAAATTCACCCTGATTTTACATAACAGAATGAAATATATGAAGATAACGAAGAGCATTCAAGATCAAAAGTCCAAAAAATAATACAAAATAGGAGTTGCGCACTCACAGGCCTTAAAAAGATCAGAGTGGGATCAGGTGCCATGGGGGAGTGAGCATCCCCTCCCGCCATGTGCTCCTTGTGATGATCGGAAAATAACGGAAAAATCCGTCCTCGATTCAGTGTAGAAATAATAAACTAACAATTAGTATGAAAAACGCCAGTCAGCACTTGACTAACGATAAATTGTATTGGCTCACAAGGTCATTGTATCGACCATATAACTTTCGAAATGATGACTTGAAACAAGACTACTGATGTTCTTATTTCATAACTTGTTTGTCAATAATTTTTGAAATTTTACATACGTAGAGCATGTTCTTGCGTATCGTATCAATTGAGATATTTTAACTCCGTATTCAGGTGATAAAGGCATATTGCTGCATAAGTAAGTGAAATTGACAATAGAAAAATTAAAGTCATTACGTTTATCATACATAGCCTGGTTGTCAGATTTTCATTAATGTCTTTTTCAAGTAATATATCCAAATATGAAACAGATGTGTCAAACTTTGTGGTGTGTTTTATTGCAAGCTCACAAGGATATATTGTATTGACTTAAGAATGGAAATTACAATTGTTAATTGACAATGCGTCCTCAATATACTGGTATCTAAATGTCGAGTTGAAGGCCTCAGCACGTGTTTTCTTCTTTTCACGCATCTGATGGCACTTAATCCCACCTCTGATGTTTCGGGGGTCCGTGTTTGCTCTGCTCTTATTTTGTATTGTTTTATGGACTTTGAGATTGAATACTGTTCGTTATCTCCATATCCTTCTACGCATAAGATTTTGCACAAATTCTGCTTCATATGAATATAAAAATAGATCTACTAATAACGGGGAGCAATTGGTACCCATGTGAATTCCAAAAGATTGTTGTAATACCTGCTCTCCAAATACCACATAGATATTGTCAATCAGAAACAGCATCTTTTTGATGTCGACTTCAGAGTATTTGAGTGTACAATCAAAATTTTTTATAACAAAATAATGTTGCAACTGACTGATGACAAGGTAAATAAATTTACATGTTCCATCATTTTCATTGAAAAGGGCAGCTGTAAATGATATTGAAAAGTCTGTACTTTAATTCATCGAGTGGAATGGTTGAGTATAAAGTTGAAAAGTCGTACGTTTTTAAGCTGTTGATTTTGGTAATATCTTGTGATTTCAAATTGTCCTAAAGTTCCTTGGAATTTTTAAGCATCCACATCTGATTTGCACCACTTCTTGAAGATATTGATGCAACTCTTCTCCTTCACAACTGTTAACGCAGAGAAAATAAGGGGTCAGTGTGCATCTTATTGAACTACGGTACAATTAAGTTCACCTTTTTGCACTTCAAATTCAACTAGTCGATTAATTACTTTAACCTTTATAATATTTTATCAGAGGTAACCATGGCAATAAATATAATCTTTTTTTTTACGTAAAACAGCTTGAATAATATTTATCATTGAACAAATCTTGCAAATTAATGTGCGTTAATTATTGTGTGACCTTTTTGCACTAAAAAGTATCATTTGCGGGGTATTTAAAATCTCAATAGGCAATAAAAATGTTTCTTGTATCAAACTTTTTACGACTTAAGTGCTGATCAGTCACAAGTATCGAGTAGTTTAAAGTAATGGAAGAAAAAGTTGAGGTCAGTGACGTTAATTTTGAAATATTGGTTAAAACGTGTTATTTTCAGGTGAAAAACGCTGCAAATTTTATCTTGACTTTTTTTTTACATATCTTCATTTCTCAGCAAAGTTTGTTGAAAAAAAGTATAAAATTTATTCTAAAATATAAATTGAGACATATATTAAATATTCCTAGCAAATCATAATGGAAAATATTCTCCGAGTAAAAGTATGTGAGACTTAAGTTCCAAGATATTGAATTTAATAAATGTGCAGATTTGCAGAATTTTCTGCTAAATATCCTTCCAACACAAGAAATAGTCCCTCATAAATCTTGTTTCTTTGTGGATTTTTGAGCCGTTTTATCATTGACTGTTGCGAAATATACATTGTTGAATTTAAATATGTTATAAAAATTGAATTAAAATAAATTGTTTTGAAGTAAGAGGTTCTGCGTGAACTTTTCTAAAAGCTGACGAGTGACATACCTTAATGAGAAGTAAGGAAAGAGGCTTGGTTGAACATTTACTAGAACCGCTCTGTATCTTTGTTTGTAAGGATACTTTTGAAGTTTCGGAATCAAATTTATACTAGAATATGGTTGTTCGAATTCACTTTGGTTCTTTGGGATATTAAAAATATTCAAATAACGATACAATGACCTTGTCAGCAATCGAATACAATTTATCATTGAGACAAATGCTGACTGATGTATTTCCCGATCATGACAAGGAGCACACGGACAGTGTGACCGGTCAGCAGGGGATGCTCAATCCTCCAAGGCATTTGATCCCACCTCTTTAGTTTTGGAAGTCCTTGTTTGTCCTGCTCCTATTTTGTATTATTTTATGGATCGTTGATCTTGAATACTGTTCATTATCTCCATATGTTTCACCGTATATGCAAATTACATTTTTTGTGTATTAGTTATATTTTTATAGATTTTTACATGGAAATGAATTTTATTCCAAAAATAAGCATAAGCATCGTTTTATGGTTTTATTATATATTTATTTCTTTATCATGAATTAAACATATATCATGTTAAAGGCCTTTCCATTTATTGTTAATTAACGGTGCGTATGATTATACTTTATGGTGTTTTTACCCTGTTGTAAAAAAAATCTATGAATTAAGTGTTAAGTTCTGATATGATTTGATATTTATGTCTTGATAATGATGAGAATCTTCTCCATTTTTTGATATAGTTTTCATTTCTGTTCCAGTATAACGTGCATTTTTCCTTCCAATAATTTTCCACCAGGCCATTATGCGATGTCTAAAATATATAAGGAAAAACATTTTAATACTAGAAATGCGGCGGGTGTGACCGGTCAGCAGGGGATGCTAACTCCTCCATGGCACCCGATCCCACATCTGATATTTTTGAGGTCTGTGTTTGCTCTGCTCGTAATTTGTATTGTTTTATGGACTTTGAAATTGAATACTGTTCGTTATCTCCATATCCTCCCTCTATAATGAAATACACTTAGATGCGTAGCGAATAAATTTGAAATCTTCAATTGTTTTTAATGTGATAATAGTAATAGAAACTTTTGAAAATATGTCTCAGTATAAGATTTGATATATAATCTTATAATCACCTGAATGATAAGAAGCAAACAGAGAGTCCTGTGATGTTTAATATGGCGGAGACAGTGATGACTGTTATTACTGTTGGGGAGGGGCCATCATGTCCACATTCTACCTCCGTATACGATACAAGGACTTCATTTAAAGAGAAAAAATATGTTGTCCACTAAATATAATATAAACACATAATGAATTAGTATTTAAGACAAGAGGCCCATATGCCACATCGCTCACCTGCGCACTTTGGTTGGGAAGAAGTAGAAATCAGTTCAGTATTGAAAAGTTTATTTGATCTTAAATGAGGCCTTCCCCTACCCCCAGAGGCATGATTTGAGTTTTTATGTACACCACCTGAGGATGCTTCTGAATAATTATGATCATGGCTTTGTTGTTCTTAAGAAGAAAATGTTGTTTAATCCTTTGTTTAACGTTGATCCCTCTGTTGTAGGCCACGCCTATGTATAGGAGTAATGATTTGAAGAAAAAAAAAAGAATCTACACTATCTTACAATGCTTCCATAAATATATGACCAATCCTGGATTTGCTGCTCTTGATAAGATTTTAAGCTATTTTCCCATGTATCGTCATACCTATTATTGTATTCATATGAAGCAGAATTTGTGCAGAATCTTATGCGTTAAAAGCTTAGTTGTTCTTGGAGACTTTTAAAGATTTTTCAAGTGCATTTCTAACTTAAAATACGAAAATTTGATCCCATACTCACCCTCCTCTTAAAGAACCATGGTTTGAACCAATTAAAACCACCACCTGAGGATGCTTCAATATCAATATAACTAATTATAGCTTTGCTGTCCTCGAGAAGACAATTTTCAAGATTATTTTTCCATATATTTACTACGTTAATGTTGATCCCCCATTGTGACCCTAACTCTATCCTATTGGTCTTAATTAGAACAAACTTAAATCTGAACTTCACATGGATGCTTTAAAATCAATATGACTAGGACTTTTAAAATTTTCCCTCTCTATTTCTACGTAATAGTTTGATCCCCATTGTGGCCACACCCTATCCCTAGGGATTATGATTTTAAGAAATATAAATCTACACTATCTAGGGATGCTTCCACATCAAATAAATTTAATGTTTTCCCAAGTGGTTCTTGGGAGGAAGATTTTTTTAAGATTACCCAAAACGATTCACTATTTATTAATTATCTCCATTTGGAAGAGGATGAGGTACTTCATTTAAATAAATTTAAATTCCCTTTACACGAGGATGCTTTGTGGCAAGTTTGATTAAAATTGGTCCAGTGGTTCTTGAAAAAGAAGTAGAAAATGTGAAAAGTTAACAGACAGACGGACAGTTAGACAGACAGACGGACGACGGGCAAAATGTGATCAGAAAAGCTCACTTGAGCTTAAGGGGCCCGACTATAGTTTTATTGTGTGAAAACTACAATAGCGAAACTCTTCATTTTTATACCATATATAACTTACATTAACTTCAGTGTACATGCAAAGTTTGGGTGAAATCTATCGTCCAGGTATTTTTGAGGGACCGTCTCAAAATACAGGTACATTTACTATATGATTATATAGGAAAATACCAATTTTAGCACTTTAAAGCAAATTCTACAAATACTACAATAGATATATTGTTCAAAATATAATATTTCATGAGTAATACTATATTATACAATATATGTAAGAAGCACAAAATTCTACCGTCTTGTTACCAGAAGGGGCATCTCAAAATGCAAAAAATTAGCAAATTTTACTATTTTTATAGAGTATTACAAAATATGACGTACACAATGGATTCACACGAAAACATAATAAAAAATATAGGAGATATTCTCAAATTTCTATATTTTAAATTTCAAGAGCGTATGTTTATTACTTTATCTTAAATAATAATTTCATTACCCTTTTCTTTAAGAGCAACAGATTATCATAACGTCAAAAACACACTGCAACGACGTCAAGCTACCTATCAATTTCAAAATCGGTTAAAAAATCAGTTATATCAAATTGTAATTACATTTTTATGCCTTTAATTTCTTAATCTTATTCAATTTTTATAATTAAGCGAAAAAAAATTAAATTAAAACAGTAAATACGCTTCATTTTACTATTATGCGCGAACTATTGCGCAATGGAAACTATAGTCGGCCCCCTTAAATGATTAAAAATGTGGAACGTTTTATCTGAAAATCAGAAATAAAAATGAGATAATTTTTTTTCACCCTGATGATCACAGATGCCCCCGCTGTAGGACCCCTGACAGCCTCCATCACACGTCCCTTCAAATCTGTTACAGGTCTCATTGTTGACACAGTTATCACTACACTGGAAACCGCAATCCACTCCAAAGAACCCGTTTGGACACTCTTACAGATTAAAATACAGCAAACTAGTATTTAACTAATACATAAGTAGGATAAGAACACGTGATTTAATACAAGAAAAATTTATTTTTATTATCAGGCATATAACATTTAAAAAAAAAATTCTAATATATTCATTATTTCAATGTCTCCTTGTTATTCCGATACCCGTATTACAGGTTGGAGACCCCATCCATCCAGAGGCACACGGACAGAAACCATCGATATGGTTACAAATGTCTACACATCTATAAGAACAGGTCTTCTCACATTTCATTCCATAGAACCCAGGTTTACAAACTTCAATAAAAATTGCCTACTTAATGATTAATGAATAATAATCACTGTATTTTTTTCTTCTTTATAACCAAGTTGATAATTGCTCATTACAGAACTTAAAAAAATCAGGGATTGCAGAGAGAAAATGGTCGACCTGTACATACTGTTAAAGCATCGTGTGCCTTCATACCCGGCTACACATCCGTTTGTACAGACTCCGTCCACATGATGGCAGCTCTGATTGTGAAGACAGTGACCACTGCAGTTGTTTACACAACGCATCCCAAAATAACCTGGTAGACACTCTATTGAGGAGAAACACATTATTGACGGTTGAAGAACAAGTAATATCGAGTTTCAAGAACAGGAACTGTTGGCATATGAAAGAGAAAGCATCAAAATATAATGGAGAAGTATCATCAAGACCGATGGCCATGTGCCGTTCCATAGTTGCGCGTTGACATTGGGCGTGTATTGTGGCTAATGTTACTGCAAATCACTTTTTATTCACGAAAACTTTATTTTTAGCTTAAAAATCTATGTATTTGTATTGGTAAGGATTATGAACGATAATCACAGCAGATTGCGAAAATTCAAAATTTAGTCTCCCTTATACATGTACATTTAAATACCAGATAGTTATCTCAAGAATATATAATGATCTACAATATTCCAGGTTTGGTTAAAAGGTACATGGACACTTTTTTCAAAAGGGAGTAAAAATTAACAGGTTACATAGATAATCATTACACCTGTGTCACAGAGGTCCCCTGTATAACCCGGATTACATCCATTGTCACAGTACCCGGTCACCCTGTTACACGAGGCACCATTGAAGCAGTGTCCACTACAGATGTTCACACAGTTAGGTCCGTACGTACCCAGGTTACAGTCTGAAAGAAAATGAGAGTAATTTCTATTTTACAAATAAATAATGATTTCTAATTAGAGAAATGTTAATCACATACGGATGACGGATGACATTTTAATATTGGTTAATATATTCAAATTTAAAAAGGATTAGTATTCATCTATTTCCAGTCTGATTAAAACCAGCCCCGTTCTCCTAGAAAGGAGAAGGGGGCTGGTTTTGATAAGAGTGATCTATTTCATATTTGGATATTTTACTGAATATTGAGGAAAAGGGCCAACTATTAACTAAATTGTATCAAACAAAATGACTTCAGTATTTCCTTGGTCAACTTTACTTAATTTTGTAGTAATATTTCGTTATCACCTGTATATGGTATTAAACTTTTTTGATAATCTAGAATATGCTCTGCATGGGATTTTTTTAACCAAAACAAGCTACTGATAGAAAAGGTGATGTTACAGCATTTAAAGCAACATTTTTTTTTTTACTTTTGAATAGTCTTCTTGAAAAGGCCAAGGAAAATCCAATTTTTTATTCCTTGACACCAGAATCGGATCTGTGATTATGGATATTGCAAATCATAGGATTTTTTAAACCCGCATATTTTTACTGAAGAAAATGCTGCTAAAACAATCTGTCTTTTCCTTACACTTAAATATGCAAATAAAGCAGTTGACGCAGTTAATATAAGTAATATTCTTAATCACAAAAGGGTTCAGTCCTGTATTCCACCATATTTCAAGTTAAAGACTACACCTTGTATTTCCTATAAATATACATCGACCATTATTTTCAAACTTTTCAATTACAAAACAATTTTGTATGGCCTTGCCTGGATATCGAGTATCTGAGACAAAATTCTCCATCGTGTTCTTCTTTGCCATAGTCCTGCTGACACGTTATCACAGATGACATAAATATAGTTAATAATGAGGACCATATATCACTTTAATTACTTTAAAGGGTCCTAAATATAGGGAACCCCGATCCTTTATAAACAGCTGGGGGGTTTTTTTGTTGAAAAAACGTAACTCGTTATTATAATTACCTTTTTCAATGGTCAATCTCAAAATTATTTGGTTTCGAACATTCTGATTGCTTACACAGTTACTTTGAAGTTATTAAAAAGATGCTTGAGGTTCTGATTGACAATTTGCCCATTTACCAGATCTTGACAAAAACACATAGGGGGTGTGATCGGTTGACATGTGATGCTTACTCCTCCATTTAACATTGAGTCAATTGCTGACGTTTTTTTCAAACTAGTTTTTATGCCATCAATTACACAATGTCGACGGATTTTCCGTTATTTCCTGATCATGACGAGGAGTACTCGGCGGTTGTGACAAGTCGACAGAGGATGCTCACTCCTTTATGGCATCTGATCCCACCTCTAATATTTTGAAGGTCTGTGTTTGCTCTTCTACTATTAGACATTTCCAGCAATAAGCGCCACGAGCTCGGACTCGTACTCTGTACTTCGATATATAAGGGGACGTATAAAAAGTTTTTAAAAAGGGTTATAAAGCTATGTACTGAGTCTGGCGTATCTGAACTAAAAAAGTAAAACCCGAGATTACACAAAGATTAAGATAATATTTGCTATCTAAATTCAGAATGAAATCACCGATTTTGAACCCAAATATCATCCTCATATTTCTATACATGTAGGTTAAATTGATTTTAAACTGCTTCGGAAATAAATCGGCTATTGTTTTTAATCTCGGATTTCTATGTAACGTGATTGATTTAAATAAAATTATTGTGTTATTTACAAGAAAGTCCTATCTTTATATAAAGTAACAAAACAAAGAAAAAGATCATTTAAATTTCAGTTACTCTGAACATATGAAAAATACGCCATATATGACTTTAAATACCACATATTACCTTGCTTTATCTAGGAAACAGTGTTTTTGTTGTTTGTAAGTAAACCAAATTTTTACACGCCCCTAAAAATTTTGAAACGACTGTCAGAGTCAGTGTGCGAGTACGGTCTCGAGATTGCGAAATCTGGAAATGTCTATTATGTATGGTTCAATTGGACTTTTGAGCTTGAATACTGTTCGTTATCTCCATGTACAGCTCCGTGCTCTTTTTAAGCTCACATGGTTTTCGCACAAATTGAGGTCACATTCTTCTAGCAATTAAACTTTAACATTACCGAACTTAATTACAAGATATTAGCCAAATATGTATTATATTTTCATGGCGAAGGTACATAATCTTTAAAATCAGTATCTCAAGTTTCAAAGTTGATATGTTAAAGTGGACTTTATAGAATATATCGCATGATGTTACATCTGTATGATTCTACCATAAGTATTCACAAACTAAGTTTATCGATCTTTCTTTAATATTATGTATCTGAAATTTTCAAAATGACTTCTTAAATATCAATAAATTTCTGAGTACTTTGCACATTTGCCATACTCGTCTTGGTTTTGTCAAAATGTGGAGTCGAAAAATGACAATGCTGCCTAAAGAAAATATGCTAAAAGATGGAATACCGAAGCATGATTTAGCCCTTGAATTAATAAATTATTATTATTGAATAGAATATTATTTTACATTTAGGGTCTGAAACCTTCAAATTTTGCGATGTGGCGTATTTTTCATTATGCAAGATTGCAAAGGTGTAAAACAGTCGAACAGATGAAAATTACTGTTATCATTTTGCGCTTTAGAGTCCTTAATGCATAGAAATACTCAAGTTACATAAGCTGCACTGTTTATGTGTCTAGACAAAGCAAAGGACTGCTTGCAAAAGAACAGATACAAAGACGGCAGCATTGAACAAGAAACCATAAAAAACCATTTGAGAACCATCAGAATCCATCAGTCTATTTTGAGCATGTCAAAAATCTTACCAATTTAATTGTGTAAATTAAGTCTTAAGTAAGTGAAATAAAAAATTTTTAGTTAAAAATCATTTTAAAGATATATTTTGTTACACAAATTGGCATTGCAATAATGTTATCTTAATTTATGCGAATAATCATGTGAGTTTAATTAAGAATTAAGCTGTATTTCATTGTCAGTAATCTGCCTCATTTTAGCAGATATGGGAGACATTTCGAATCAACTTGGAGACATAAACCTCACATGCAGGTGATGAATTATTGCTGCATAAGTAAGGGAAGCTGACGATAGAAAAGTGAAGTCATCAAGTTTATCATGAAGGTTTATTGTTAGTTTGCCATTAATTTCTTCCTTGTAAAACCAAATATGAAACAGAAATTTTAATTCAATTTTGTTGGTCGGATTGTTAAAAATTTTTTTTTATTAAAATATTAAGAACTGAGATATAATTTTGAAGAGCTACCTCCTTAGAAAAGAAAACTATTGGTATTGGAAAAAATCAGAAGGAAGAAGCTATTTGTTACAGTTATGAAATACTTTCATTTTGTTTTCAGAATAATCCAGGAAATGAAGATAAGATAAAATAATTAAAACTTTAATGTTTGTGTTCATGCCGGAACTTATTTTGGTCGAATATGATTTAAAGCATTAAAATTCCAAGCTTTATTTAATTTAGCATTTTCTGCTTTAATAATTGGAAAAATGAGAATGAATTGAGAAGTTGTTAGAAATGCATCCGTATTAGCACTTGCTAATTCAAGGAATGTCATATTCGGGAAGAAGAACTTAAATTTAAATCAAATAAATTGTACTATTAATAAACTTAGGAAATTTTAAATTTTCAGAACATATCCTTATTTTCCTTAAAATGAAGGAAACTATATAGATGTATTTTCGTTTATATTTTTCAAGTAATATTTATTTTCTTTCAAATGAAATGCTTTATCCATCTTTAAAATATTATTTTTTATGAATCTGAACTCCAGCGAGTATTAAACTACCCTTTTAAGTGTACAGAGTATATTTTCATATTTGTTAAATCCAACCAATGGGTTGTAACATTGAATATATTTGTCGAAGCTTATTGAGCTATAAACACAATTTTGACGATTCGGCTGATTCATGCAAATATAAACAAGGATATAAGTAAAGATGCTTTCTTTAATTCGTACAATGATCACAATGGGATAAGATACTTCATCTGAAAGACCGGTCAGAAGAAGATGCTCACTTCTCCGTGACATTTTATCCCACCTCTGATGTTCTGGAGGTTCATGTATGCTCCTCTCCTATTTTGTAATGTTTCTTGGACTTTTAATGGGCTGAATATTCGTTATCTCAACTTATTTCATAGATAAAGAACTTTTCTTCTAAATAGGACCCAAGTGTGATTCATTATCAACAGGCCCAGTCCAATCAAATATCCCTTAGTATAATATGCTTGCGGGACCATGCCCATTGCTGTCGTTCATGTCCAAGTGATGTTATGTCCAATGGACCATTGCTGTTTCTCTTATTATCAATGTCTTACCAGATTGTCCCTCGGAATGATCAATAGCAAGACTGTGAGCGGATGATTGAGATCCCTGTTGGGTAATCAGAAAGGAAGAGAATGTCATCAAGCTTCAAGAAGATCTTGAAAATCTATTGTATAAAGGAGGTCAACTGGCTAATGGATTTTAACCCTAAGAAATGTCAAGTTCTACATGTCACAAAAGGAAGCGTGTAGAACACCCACCGACACATCCTCCAAATGGTTGACTCTGTCAAGTATCTTTGAGGTAATATCCACAAGAGCTTGACATGGACTCAGTATACAAACCAGATCAACGAATGAGAATTTTTTGCAGCATGACATCAAAAAAGTCCTAATAAGACCAATCCCCATCTTATATAAGATACTAGGGACCCACATAATGTGGACATCAGCAAGCTGCAGTTGGTACACCAGAGACCTGTCCGAATAGTACAGAATGGCTATAGAACAACTTTGCAGCTTCTCCAACATGATCTCAGACCAACTGGTACAGGGGTGAAGGGAGAAGCAAAGGCCATGGTGATAAACAGATTGTTTAGATTCAAGGGCCATCGAATTTTAAACTTTTGAACTTACTGGATATAACTCTTTTAATTACTAAAGATGTCTTTGCACCACAGTAAAATATATGTCTTTAGAATTTTAATTTTTATTTAAATATCATTAAATTGTTTCTTTCAAAGTTCGTATATATTTTTTATTTGATTTTACATTTTTACACTTTATAAAAGACCTTATCATTGAGAAAAGGGCGTTCACAATCAAAAGTGCCAAATATTTATATTGAAGTATTGAAGCGAGAAACGTGTCAAAAGTAGTTCCGACCAGTAGTGTTGAATAATTTAAGTTTTATCCATTTAATAAATGCAATATCCACAATAGGTATATATAAATACATATCTTACGTTTCTTGCAATGAGAGCCTTTCCATCCTGAAGCACATCCTCTGTCACATCTCCCTGTCACGTGATTACAGATGTCGCTGTATCTGCAGTTTCCGGAGCAGCTTAATTTGCACTCAAGTCCATACCACCCGGAGGGACAAGCTGATTGTTTTCAAATTATTTTGAAATAATGGAAAGGAAAAGATTTTGAAAGCATCTTATATCAAGTAACGTTGATAGTACTCTAAATTTATGTCCATTTTCTAAAATATTTGTTTATTATTCGATTATCGCAATTGATATACAATTCTTAGAATTACACCTACCTTGATTACACTTCGATCCTGACCATCCTTCTGCACACCCAAGACAATAGCCGTTAACTATGTCGCATCTCCGGCCTTGACATTTGGTCGGACAGTTGATATCACAGCTATATCCATATACCCCTGTTCGATAACAACCTGCAATTACAACATATAATATTAAGGTAGTCCGATCCTGAGGTTCATAAAATTAACAGTAAAGTAATTTCAGGTGAGCTAAATTAAAGCAAGGGTGAAATTCACGGGATGTACAAAGAGGTATGTAACACAAGAGGTAACATACCTCGCACAACTACGTCACATAACTCTGTTAGAGCAGGGTTTTCATATCTTGACGAAGAATAAAATTTCTGGTCCATTCGTTCGTTGTAAAAGATGACAAAACGTCCATATTTGATGCACATTGTACTGAAATCCAAATCTGGCAACCCTAATGTTGACAAATCTTCATAACACAAGTATCCATCCTCTCGTCGAGATGTATTGGAAATAAACAGAGAAAATCCTGCCAGCCGTTTCCGTTGTCTCGTCACTAAAAATCGTTAGTTACTAAATATTAAACTTTAAATAGGAAAATATTGAAATTAGTTGCTAATATTTTATTTGTTAAAAATCACCTTATTTCATGTAATATCATTCGTCTGTGATTATTAAACTAATTCAAAAAAAGATGAAACAGCATATAAAATATTGCAAAGATCTACGTGTTTGAAATGGAATACTTGCAATACAAATTTCCATGTTCATCTTTATAATCCTTGAACTGTATTCTGATATCATACACGCTGCGGATACCACCTAAGTCAACGTACCACCAAACCTTGTCGTGTGGATTATTTAAGCCAATGTACATGGTCCTTGTGCACGTTCTAATGTAACCATCCACTGCGTTAGAAGCTATATACGAAGATGAAGTACAGTTCTGACTCCAGGAGCATGGATATGTCGAGCTTTGTATTGCTGATAGACCATACGATAAGCTATCTAAAAAGTCATCAGTTCTTTATCAAACATATATAAGTCACAGTAAAATTCTGTTAAACACTGGTAAACACTATACTGTTTGACATCAAAGACAGCTGCTTTTTCAATAAAATGGAAATTAACGTACTATGTTATTGGTCATTTGCAAAACTATTTTTGTTTAAAACACATTCTGATTGTGAACAAAAGTACTCTGAAATTGACAGCAAAAAGATGCTTGAGTTTCTGATTGACAATATCTATGTGTTTTTTGGAGACCAGGTCTTCCCACAATCTATTCGAATTCCCATGGATACCAATTGCTTTCCGTTATTAGTACGAGGGCTGTTCAATAAATAATGTCCTCGGTGCTCGGAAAGAAACAAATGACGCTTTTCAATGATTTTGTCTTCATTATTTTACTTATTAATCTCTTTTAATTACAACACATGTCCGTAACCTTTTTTATCCAATTTCTGATTTATTTTAGAACTCATTTTTGGGTATGACCCTTGGTATACTGGAAAATGGCAGATCCAATGATTTCCTAGACTTGTTTCTTCCTTATCAAAGGTGTTTTTTCAAGTTTGGAAATAGAAATAAGTCAAAAGGTCAAAGATCTGGCTAATTTTGTTAATGTGAAAAATATTAACTATCTGTGTATCCCAAAAACCCCTTTACTCTTCAGGGCATGTGGGTTTGGACGCTGTCATGAAGAGTTTAAATGTAGTGGATTCCTGATTCTGCGTCCTTCCTCTAATAAACCTTTCGATTTTTTTGCAAAAATATTGTATTCTAGCCTCATCCAGAAATTAAACTGTCTCCCTGAATACGAATTTGAACAACAATACCACTAATATTTAAGAACATTGCATATAAATCTGTCTTTGTGCTCTTGCAATTCTTTGCTCTCGCCAGACCTTTCCTGTTTTTGTCAAGTACATCTTATGGTAAATTTTGTTTTGAGGATTTTAAGCAATAGATTCAAGTTCCATTATCTGTTTGAATATCCAAAAAACGTGGATAACTTCAATTACTGATATTTTAAAATAATTGTTAAGACATTCATACACGCTGTCGTTTTCACTCATTTTACAAAATATAGGGTGACCTTTGAGTACTAAGCTTTTTTACCGTCAAACGTTTCTTAAAAACAGTGCAAGTTACCCCCGATGTGATGTCTATCAAATTTGCTATTTGTCTTAAAATCAATCCTACATCATCAAGTATTTTTTTGTTGAAATTTGGGAAACAGTACATAAGTGTTATAATTTTTTGTTGGCAAGGACGGTACACATTTTTGATGCCCATTATATGATTTTTTATCATTGAAATCCATCTGCTCATTTGTCTATAAAACAGGTATTGGTTGCTGTAAATGTCACATATTTCAGTGAATATTTCTTTGGGATTTTTAACAAGTTTTACAACAGCTTTGTTTAAGCTTTTATTTTCACTCTTGTTTACCGATTCTTTACCATTCATTTATAATGCAGTGTCTCGAAAAGCCCTTGTTTCCCAGCTTCTCACAATGAGACTATGTGATGAAAAGTGATCACATGAACTGTTATGAATTCATTAAAGATTCAATTATGAGAGGAAGTCATGCTTAATGTCATATGATATCTGTATTGTATGTCATACAGTTCATGACATTATTTATTGAACAGCCCTCGTAGACCTATTTTTGTATTCATATAAAGCAAAAAGTGTTCGAAATCTTATGCGTGAAAAGAAGAAAACACTTGCTGTGGCCTTTAACTCTACAATTAGATATATCGACGACATGTTGTCAATTAACAATGGTAATTTCCATTCCAACGTTGATGCAATATATCTGGAGAGCTTGAGATAAAAGATACCAGAGAGTCTGACACATCTGTTTCATACTTGGATACCCGGTATTTTATATGAAAAGTTCGACTTTGCAGGAGTTAAACGCACGTCTCAACCAGCTTGGAACACGGATGACAGACGTAGAATTTGCCGTCTTTGGTTTACCATGAGATCAAGACACGACCGTCAGATCCTCCTTCGGAACCTGCGCTATAGACTCAGAACTGCTATACAAACTGCTGAAATCAGAGTGCACAAATTGTTCGCAAGAGACTGGGATGAACTGGTATTCGTGCACGACTTGCGTTCATTGGAAATTCACTAGCGCTGAGAGGTCGCAAATGACATACAAGGGGTGATCAAAAAGTTCGCGATCAATCTCTAAATTTACAAAACCACGATTCAGATTAGAATGAAATTTGACACACCTATAGTTATGCACGTGTTATATAATTAGCATATGAAAAGTTATGATTTTTTCCATCATTGTGACGTCACAATGTGAAAATGACGTCAATATTTATGTGACTCGTGACGAAAAATGGTCGTCACAGTCTTACTCAAGAAACGAACGGGTGTAAATTTTAACGCATAACTTAGAAATTCCTTTGAAGTATCTTATAATAAGTTGTACAAAGTTTATAAAGACGATGGACTTTCCAGAAGTTCAATCATAAATTGGGTTGATTATTTTAGTGAAGGGAGGGAGATGGTAAAAGTTGACGTTTGATTTTTAGCCCACTGAAAGCAAGCTGGGGAAGAGATTTGTCCTTTGTTAGGGATTTGTTATGAAAGATTGCGAAGTTACAGCTAGAAAAAATAGTTGAATGTCTTAACAGTAATATTGTTATTAAAGAGGCTGGGGTGGCAGCTATTTTCAGACTGTTTCGATCTCCTTTAAAAGAAGAGCTCCATATAAAGATATACAAAAATGATCAAATTTTAAAACCAAAATGTATGAATCTTTTCTTCGACAAATGATAGTTGACAGCTTAAGATACCGTATCTAAAAAATAAGTTAAATCTAGTGGTTAATTTGTGATAAATTTGTTGACCCCCTAGCCTCCTTAAATCCCTATAATCGTTTAATTTAGACTTTTAAGATATTAAATATGATAAGAAGAAGGCCCCTACAACTACCGGGGGGTATATCCATATTGGATAAACGGTGTTCCTATGAGAGAGGACTCGGGTTGTGATGGTCACTATGTTCTTTCTTGGTAATGATATCCTTATCCAACAAACCTGTATCCGAGATTAGGTCATTTTTGACAAATGGACTGTTCTTGTTTTCAAAATCAACTTGCATGGTAAGAAATATAAAACTCTATGAACATAATGCTTCAGAACATGTCACGTGATCGCCTGGATCACGTGATTCGCGCATGGGCAGAACGGTGGTAGATATGCATTAAAATCAGAGAGAATTACTTTAGAAGATAATGAACGCCGAAACCTAATTTTATCTGTTTGATGGAAGTTATTCAATTTGTTCGTGAACTTTTTGATCATCCCTCGTATGGGTTGGTTACGATGTATGCCTCTAGAATTTGGAGGCGACGTCAATGACATCAACTGAACTTCTCAATTTGGAACATAGGACATGTTTGATTTTTATCACAACACACTCTTAGATCACTTTTTAAAATTATTTTTTAAACTGAGAACTTGAATTATCATCTTTTTTTCTGAATATGCATATCTATTTTTGTTGAGTATATATATATATATATATATATATATATATATATGTGTTTCTCCCTTGTTGTGGTGTTATCAGAGATCATCTAATGCTTCTTAACAGGTTAAAAAACTCCACATGTAGAGTGACCTACATTGGTATGGGGTCGATATCTGTTTTATCAGGAGATTAAAGTCTTCCTGTAGTATTTGTACAAACTGACCTAGTTAATATGCATTGAGCTTGTTTTATAAACCTCATTAAAACTTCCTGATTCAGCAAAGATTATTATTTACTGAAGTTTTTCCTTTATAATAAACAACCTTGCATGTTTGGCATCTAAAGTTGGTGCAAAAATGTTGTTTTATTAATAAAGATAGTAATAGTGACTATAAATTAATGTGACAAAGAAACATATTTGATGTTTAGTTGATTAAAGCGTTTCGGTATTACATGTACTTAATTAATAGGAACATTTATAATAATCAGTCAGGGATGAGGGACTGAAAAATGATGGAGTATTGTTATTAACCCATTTATTATGAGCGTTGTGAACATGGATATATTTACGAATACACTGATATAACAAAGTTATTTTGGATCCCTAGCTTGCAGCTGTATGAATTTAAGGAATTTCTTATACAGATATAATAAATTACAGATATAGCAAAATAATTTCATAGGTCCTAGCATTGTCGCAAACCACGGCCAAAATGTACGATCCTCTCCCATTCTGGCCATGATTGCATGAGAAGAGAATATTTTGTAGCTCATTAAAATATTGAACAATGTGAGTAAAGCATAGTATGTATCTCACTTCCATTCTCAATGACCGTGTAGTGTAGGGCAGCGTTGTGAGAATTCCATCGGCATCGAAAGCAAGTTTTTTTAACTTGCCTAGATAGCCGAGCGGTCTAACGCGCTGTTCCTATACTGCTAGGAGACAGATTCCGTAGGTCGAGAGTTCAACCCCGGGCTGGGGCGGAAGTGAGTATCCTTGTTAAAGTCAATTTCTCTGTGCTTTCTATATATATATATATATATATATATATATATATATATATATATATATCCAATATACATATTTTTAATGAGAAACCATTGGTGTACAGGACAACAATAATGTGATTTTGATTCAATAGAAGCTACTACGTAAATGGGTCCACAAATATGAACAACAAAAGTTTATTAACGTTATTTTTGCTGTCATTGAAATAATAGTTATTAACAATTTTGCACCAAAAAATTCCAACATCAAAGTTGCAGCTCATATTGCTTTAAATACAATATGTTATTGTAATTCATTGAATGTTATAAATATACATCTTTAGTAAGTAATACCCTAACCCCAACCTCCTATCTTTGGACTAATCACAGCAGACTTTAACATCTTTGACAATGATTTAAAGTTTACTTACCATATCCGAAACAGTTCATAAGTTTTCCTAGGATACCAATTATAACAAGCATAATTAGAGCAAATGATTCTATAAGAAACATATACAGTCTGACAACTTTTGATGCTGTATTTGCTCTGTTTAGGCCCATAAGAACCAAAGTTTGAGTTGATTTACATGTTTATTTTTATCAATAATAATATAACCTATTAAATTATTGAAAAGAAATTATTGGTTCTTCCTCGCAAAGGTTGTCAGCTTTTGACAACGTTTCATGCAGCAAGTTTTTTTCCTTAATGCCTTCTAAGTACAATTGATATCATTATATAATAACCCCCACCCAAAATGAATGAAGGAAATATTTAACAACTTTTCAGAAAAATTGTATACCTCATTTCCCTAATAGAATGCTCCGGTTGTTCACTTATTTATACCATTTGATGTAGTTTGTCAATGCAATTGCTTATTTCATCAGGAAGATAAACATGAATGGTCATTTCATACTTCAAATGATTTGATTCCAGATACCTTGAACATATTGTTTGTTACTTCCAAAAGATCAGTCCTCAAATTTTCATTTCATCAACAGCTTTGGTTGATATTTTTCTGAATATAAATAATAACGGTCATTATTAACAATCAACTTGATGAAACAAGAATATCAGAAGTCTCGTTTAAAGTAATCATTTTGTAAGTTCTATGGTCGATACGATTACCTTGTGAGCAAATACAGTTTATCATTGAGTCAAATGTTGATGAACGTTTTTCATACCAATTTTTAGCCCATTATTTATACACTGAATTGACGACGGATCTTTCCGTTACTTCTCGATCATTACAAGGAGCATACATCGGATGTAGTGGTCGGCAGGGAATTTCACTCCTCCACGGCAATTGATGCCACCTCTGATGGTTCGGAGGTCCGTGTTTGCTCTTCTCCTATTTTGTATTGTTTTAAGGGCTTTGATATTGAATACTGTTTGTTATCTCCATATCCATATCCTTTGATACTCTAGAACAAATTCCCAATCATACTACACGGCCTCTCTCTTCTTATCAGTAATAAACCCTACCATCTACTGCACAACGTGACAGTCAAAATACAAGTCTTCAGGCAATTTACTATTAAACCTTAAACTTACAATTTATATACAATTTATGTACATTTATAGAACTTACATTGCATAAAATGTACAAAAATAGAGCATTACGATGAAATCAGTGTTATGTTCAGATAATTAGGAGTTAGAGAATAACTCATGAGCTTAAAGAAGATCAAAACTATATAATTCAAAATGCAGGTTAATCTACCCAACTCAATAAGTTAAGTGAATATGAATTATGTGTATTGCAAGTCAAATGCTCATTATAATAAGTGATGAGTTTATCCTTTAGGCTTTTTTTTATATGTGCTTATACATAAATTATAAACTAAATAAATAACTCCTCAAAGAGAGAGAGAGAGAGAGAGAGAGAGAGAGATGAGCACCACTTGAAAGGATATGTTGCATTTTCAAGAATTCCTAATTAGAGGGGTTAATTATTTCCTCATACTGATGAGTTATGCCTTCATTGTCCAAAGTTCTTGAATCTGTCATTGTAATATACTTTTCTGGTTTTTTATCAGCTTTTGCTTTTAATTGACAGTGTCTACAAGTATAATTTAAACAGCAAATAACAAATACGTTTGCCAGATATTTTGGAAAATAAATAAGTTTCTATGAAATGTGTTTATTAAAGATAGTTACATCAATCATTATATTCAAAACTTCTAGCAGACATTTACCAAAACAAAACTAATTTAATGAATAATCAAAAGATCTTTTTAAAATATTATTTTGCTTTTAATTCTTGATTACCTTGCATTGCAAATTAAAACAAACGTAAGAATTACCTTATTTCTAAAATGATAAAGAAAATTGCCAATAAATTTGATGCAAGAGAAACTGTCATTCCTGCAATCCATGAAGTAGAAAGAGGTTTGAAAACGCAAAATTTTTCTTCTTGATACTCAGTAAAATCTGAAATTGGTGATGGAAAATCGAAGCTCAGTTGATTATTTATTTATTTATTACAATCAAAAAATATATCCAAACACTAAATACTTAATATCTTTGTTCAAAGCTGACTCTTGACAGAACAAACTAAAATTCACTAAATATAAATGTATATGAAATCAAATTCAATTTTTCTAAAGCTAAAAAAAAATCTCTAAATTCTATGAAGACTTTTATCTTTTAAATCATTAATTCTATTTTCTTAAAGCTTAATTTTTGTAAGTTTATTTTTGAACAGGGTCTTTTGTTGTCCTAAATCTTACACAAGAAGAAAATGACTGAGGCCTTCAACTCGACATTTAGACATTTATCGTTGACGTATTTTCAATTAATGGTTATTTCCATTCTTATGTCGATATAATATATCATGGTGCGTTTCAAATAAAACATATCATGAAACTTCTGTTTCATATATTTGCATATTTCATTTGAAAAAGACGTTAATGGTAATCGTGATAACATCAACTTTTCAATCGTCAACTTCCCTTACTTATGCAGCAACATGCTTTCATCACCTGCATACAGGATTTAAACGCGGTTTACATAAGTTGATTCGATACTTAAGGTATACCTTTACTCAGATGAATAGAAATTCCACTGATAAGAACGAAAAACCACCTATTGCACATTATACAGCTATGATTCTTGTGTTCAATAACTAGGTCGATGACCTCATTTTCATGCTAGTGGCCCCTGAGTATTTCTCGGGAAATACCTCAATTTTTCATACTATAACCTTTTTTTTTCTTCACTCACAAAATATTACAAGCCACAAAACTCTTTAAATAATGAAATATTATAGCAATGGAACAGAGTTGCTCCATATAAAGGAATGAGTAGAGTTTGGGCCATAAACGTGATAATTATTACAGTCCGAATTTCCTCTGTCATATTTATATTTTTTCCCTATTTTTAATCAAACATTACACAAATCTCACTGATAGGAACTCTAAATGATTTATAGCCTCAGGTTACTTTTGTTACCCTAATTCTCATGGTATTAATATTATATGGGGTCAATGATCAAATTATTGAGATATGTTGTCTGGAGTGGTTTTTCTACATATTTTGATTCATTTATTTGAAATGATTTATGAGCTTAAACACATATAATATTTGCAAAATGATGTCTTAAAATACATGTAACCTTTACTTTCTGATTAATATGGCAATATTTCCATTTCTAATTTTTTTCTCTGTGATAACTGTTTGAAAGTTTGGGGTATTTATTTCTTGATAATTCTGCCGGAATGTAAATTAGGCAGGTCGATAGGTCAGCAGCTAAGGAGGCCTAATCCGCATGCAAATCTCGTGCGCATCTGTCTCTGTATCTGACGCTAAGGAAGCCAAATATGCATGTAAATCTCGTGCGGCTGCCTTTGTGTTTGACGTCAGTGTGCGAGGACTATTGAAATTGGCATTGAAGTCCTCGTGTAATTTAAATCTATTAGTCTACATTTTTGATGTCTAAGTCTACAATTTCATTTCACAATGAAATGGAAATATAAGGAATCACTGTCTAGTTTTGAGAGTATGCCAGGGACATCAACAATAGTGGGAAACATGGGATAGTTTTAGCATAACGGGCTTCGACCGTTATGCAAATTATCCCATGTTTCCCACTATTGTTGATGCCCTGGCATACTCTCAAAACTAGACAGTGATTCCTTAAAAATATAAAAATTTTGACAAAAATGAAAAATTAAAAATTTAGTCCGAATTTCCTGTGCATAGCCATACATTGAGTTTTGTTCCTGTATATTTTCTTCAAGTACTAACATATTAAATTATTAAATTGATATTGTGATAAAACTTAATTATTTTATCCATTTAGAACAATTTTTGATTTAACATATTATACTTCATAAAATTTCCTTTCTAATTTCTGAAACCTGAGTAAAAGTCATCCTTAAGAGCATGCTCTAAGTATGAGCAATATCTAAACGAGGTAAATTATTGACAAACAAGTTGGTGAAACAAGAATATATCGTTTAAGGTCAGATGACACGTTCCTCAAATATATGTTTTGTATCTCTTGGTATAATATCAAAAATTATTCATATTTGTCATTTTCTTTTGATTTTTACACTGTTATTAAAATGTTTTTTAAATATAAGGGAAACCAAAAATTGTGTTATAGGTCATTTAGAGGATTATCCATAAGGGTTATATAAGAAATATCACCCTATGGTATCTTGGCCAAATGCCTGGTAAGGTACCCTAATTTTTTGTGAGGAAACTTGTTTAAGTACCTATACTTCAATGAAAAATTCTTACGAAAAATTATACATTTTTGAGGAACGTGTCGTCTGACCTTAACGTCATCATTTCGTAAGTTATATGGTCAATACAATGACCTTATCAGCAAATACAATTTGTCATTAAGTCAAATGTAGACTGACGTTTTTCATCCTAATTTTTTATTGTTAGTCTATTATTTCCAAACTGAATTGACGACAGATTCGTCCGTTTATTCCCGAACAAGACAAGGAGCACATGGCGGTTATCATCGATCGGTAGGGGATATAACAACTTATCCGTGACAACTGATGTTTTGGAGGTACGTTTTTTCTCTGTTCTAAATATGTATTATTTAATGAACTTTTGAGTTTCAATTCGGTTTCTTATCACCATATACTTGTTCGTGGTAGAAATGATTTACTCCACGTTCAAATAAATCAGATACCTCAGTGCCTGTCAAAAATGAATTTCAGAACAAGTCTGTAAGTCACTAACTTTGATGATCACAGAGACGACCAATAAATGGTTCCTGACAGCCGCCTTCACAGGTCCCGACATACCTACTACAGGTGTCATTGTTACTGCAGTGACCACTGCACCGGCGTCGACAGTCGATTCCGAAAAAATTTGCAGGACATTCTTAGGATAGAAAAAAAGAGAATGAAGAATTTCTCATCAAATCAAGGAATTGATGACAAATTATTTTCTATTGATAATTCCTTGATCTACTTTGCCCAATATTTAAAATGTAAGGTTCTTGCAGAAAAGTCAGAGCCTAAATTTAGTTTTTCTTAATAAGTCCATACCAATGGTACACTTCGGGAACCCCGTCCACCCAGCAGTACATCTACAAAAACCGTCAACATGGTTACAGTTGTCTTGACATCCTACGGAACATATCTCTGTACAGTTTATACCATAAGAGCCAGGTTTACAAACTGAAAAAGAAGCATTGAAACAAAATGTAGCATCCAAATCCACAACATCATATGATTTATATGCTAAGAAACATATGGAGATAACGTACAGTATTGAAGATCAAAAGTCCATAAAACAATAAAAAAAATAGGAGCAGAGCAAACACAGACATCCAAAACATCAGAGGTTGGATCAGGTGCCACGGAGGAGTGAGCATTCCCTGCTGACCGCTCACACCCGCCGTGTACTAATGTCTTAATCACATTTATGACATGATTATTATAATTCAGAATCTTTATTGATGGTAAATAATTACCAAGATTACACTTTTTTCCTATGTATCCAGCAGTGCACCCTCTTTTACATCTCCCATCAACATGATGGCAACTCTCGTTGTGTGAACAATGGCCACTGCAGGGATAACTGCAATTCTTTCCAAACAATCCCGATAAACATTCTATCAAAATTGCGAAAAAACAAATTTTGTCATCGTAAAAAAATATTGAATTTTGCCTTTAAATGAAACATATGGAAATAACAAACAGTATTATAGCTCAACGGTCCATAAAACAATACAAAATAGGAGCAGAGCAAACACGGACATCCAAAACATCAGAGGTGGGATCAGGTACCATGGAGGAATGAGCATTCCCTGCCGACCGGTCACATCCGTCATGGGCCTTGTCATAATCGGGAAAAAACGGATATATGAAAAAGTTACTTTTGATATTTTAAGTCAAACCAGGACGATTAAATTGTCTCAAAAATTCCTTTACGATGTATGACTCTAAGTGAGTTTATAACTTTATATTTCAGACAATCCTTAATTCTTGTCTGTCTAAGCACGTATATATCATGATTATATGTCTACCAATTTAAAGAATAAAGAAAAACTTTAACCTTTGTGACATCTATCTCCAAAATACCCAGGGGCACACCCTGTGCTACACTCTCCTGTAGCCTTATCACAGAGTTCTCCATTAAAACAATGGCCACAAGTGAAATTGCAACTTGGTCCATAACTCCCATTTTCACAAGCTGACAAAAAATGTAGATCTCATTAATCTTCAATGTCTCAAAAAATAGAATTATTTATATTTACTCTCCTTTGATCAAATTCTTGTGAATACAAGTATGAAAATTGTTGATGTTATACTCTGTTTGCAAAGGTCTCCACGATAGCCAGGATCACATACTGATCCACAACTTCCGGTCTCCAAGTCACAGAGCGCACCATTAAGACAGTGTCCACACCTGTATATACATCTCGGACCATATGTTCTATTTTTGCACTCTGTCATTGATGATAAATATTCATGTTAATGTTATGCAGATATAGCCTTTTGATGAGGTTAGTTCCTAAATTTATCAACTTTAGAGGAGATAGTGTTCGGTCGATATCCTCTTCTCATAGATATATATATTATAGGAATTGTATTGAATGAATTACAAATAGGAGTTGAAATATCTGTTTAAAAAAATAACCAGTCAATTGACTTATAATAATAAAATGCTTTTACCTTTTCTCAGAGAATATTGTTTATAATTTTAAAAACATCAACTCGATAAGCTTCTCTGGAAGCTTGAAATAGAAACAAATTGTTTAATGGCCTCTATACTTGATAATGTGATCTCGTTTTCAAGACCCAATTAAAAGCAGGGAACGAGAGAAAAAAAATAAAAAAGAAAGATTTCCCTTGCAAATATTATCTGCTTTAAAATATTAAAAAGTTTCCCTATATTTTCCCCCCACAAATTAGATTGCTTAATCAACTAAACAGAAAAAAAACAGTAAATATTGGGAACTCCAATCTGTGTGATAAATTCCCGCCCATTTTCTATTTTTGAAAATTTTAGATGACTATGATTTAAACACGAAACATTTAAACTCTGTGAAAAGCTAGGGTTTTACAGATATCAAGAAAAGTAATACATGATGACAACGTATGAACAACTTTTTAGTTAAAAAGTAAAAATCAATTAATTTTCTCACCTTCCTGGCATTTAGGTCCTTGCCACCCTGCTAGACACGTCAAACAATCACCACTCTCGATGTCACACATATGATCCGGGCATTTGATTGGACAGTTTAGTCTACAGTTATCTCCATACCTTCCTGATTCACATCCTTGTGAGAAAAAAAACCTTAGTTTCAAAATGCATCTTTCGTTTGGGTATTAAATTAACATAGTTTTTTTTTTATTTCGGAACTTTTATCCAAAATAAAACATACACAACCAAACCGGGGAGAAGTAATTTCATTGTGTAGAAACGTATATGTAAAATATGTATTAGTACTAATTTCATTATCTGAAGTTTTCATATTTTCCAATTTATGCCAGTAGTTTAGCATGCTACTGAAAATCAACGGTTATCTTCCAAGTTCAGACAGCACAGCAAAATTAGCCGCTTTTCTTTCAAACCAAGCACATCTTTACAAAATTTAGTGTGCCGTTTTTTCACATTCGAAGTTTTTCAAAATTTTCAAAAATCCTATCTTTTTTGTTGAACTTAATACAAAAAGATTAAAAACACTCAAAATCTCGATTCCATACATCAAGATTGCTACAACTGTATGAAGGATAAGAAACTGTTTTATACCCGGGATTAATTAGTTCAATGAAAACGACATTCGGTACTTGATTTTACGTCCAAGTTTCGAATGGAACAGTGTATGCTGTGGAAAATGATTTGCAGTTCATTATTTCTTGCAAACCAACATATTATATATTGCACGTAGATAACGCCTCAGAGAGAAAAAACTATACTTATTGTAATTTAATAACAAGTTCATTACCTTCAATAACGACGTCACATAGTTCTATTAGAGTTTTAGACTCGTAGCCTTCCGGGTATGTTACTCCATCAAATCGTTCATTATAAAATATGACATAACGGCCATGTCTGGAGCAAATTATACTAAAATTCAAGGGAGGCAACCCATTCTTATCTTTGTAGCAGAGATGACCGTCCTGTTTCTGTGTGCTGTTTGAGATAAATAAAGAAAAACCGGCCATTCGTCCTCTTTGTCTCTGTACTGTAAAGAAATTTAGACAGATTTCTTTCTAATCAAAGAATAGGTTAATGGACATATTTTTACCTGATATAGCTCTGTGGTTCGCTTAAGGTAGGACACAATAGATAGGCCAAATTTTTTCTCAAATTCAATTTTTCTGAAACTTTGATATTTTTTTCTAGGATACAAAATCTATCTTTACATATGATATGAAAGAAATTCAACCACACATTTTTTGCCCGCATAGTCTGAAATATGGCCTATCAGCCCCTGTTAGAAGACTGTGAAATTCGACTTCAGATTATTTTAGATTATCAATTGATCTATTGCAAATTGGTGTAATACTTTTCATAAAGATAACCTTTTTGTTACTTTAAATCAGTAAATCAAATTGATACTGGAAAATTTGAGTAAAATATTAAGTAAAAATAGAACATACATAGCGTCGGAATTGAAAATTCACGTGTAAATATCCAACAGTTTAAGTTTTTTTTAAGTGAAAATGTATAATTCAATTTTAACGCAAACATGCCATAACTTATTATTTTTCTTACAGGGATCATTCATTGTTGGCAATATAGTAATATTATTCTTTTTTACTCCAGTACTTTTTAAGAAATGGGTAAAATTAGAATCCACGGGTGTTTTGTCCTACCATAATATTTGCAAGATAGTTATACATGTATTAAAATCTTTCATGAAATCTGTTTATTGTTTTATATAATCAATAATGTAAGAATTATTGTAAGAACTATAATGCAAAAATAAAATTTTCCAGAATAAATATTTTGTTCTCATTCTTGTATTTATATTTTTATTTTTTCCAATTTTTCTTATTAAAGATTAAAAATATGTATGATAAACATAGATTATTTAAAAATGAAACAGGGCACAACAGAGTTAGATGTGTATTATATTCCCTTTGCATGCACGATAAAAAAAGAAACATACCATACCCAGTGTAGTCCCTGTAGATAATGTTGATTCTGTATATACTTTCTGTATCACCGAGGTCAATATACCACCAAGCAGATTTAGCCGGACTGTTATGACCAAAGACTTCACTCCTAGAACAAGTGCCAATGTCATCATCTACTGCGTTCTCCGCCCTATATAGAGAGCAGGACTCACCGCAAGGCCAGGTTGAACTCTGTACAGCATTTCCATTTTGTGATAGATTGTCTGCAATTGAAGAAATACAAATTTTGAAATCAAAGTAAATGTAATCCGTCAAACTCATGGACAATTTTATTTCTTTGGTATCTGGTGGTTAACAAATCTAGAAAATGGCAAATCTATTTTTTTTTCTATATCGATACGATATAGCCTGGTGAGCTTTAAATAAAAGATAATACAGAATCTGACACATCTGTTTGATATTTAGATATCTTACTTAAAAAACACATTAATCGTACTCTAACAACTAAGCTATATGATAAATGTGATGACTTTAACTTTTCTATCGTCATCTTCCTTCCTTATACTGAAGTTATACAGCAATATACCTTCGTCACCCGCATACAGAGTGCATATACATTGAGCCCATCTGGAGGAGCATGTACTACGTATGAACAATTTTTAGAACGAAGTAAGTTATTGACAAACAAGTTGATGAAACAGCAGTCTCCTTTAAAGTCATCATTTTGTAAAATCTATGATTCATACCATGATCTTGTCAGCAAATACAATTCATTATTAAGTCAAATACTAACCGACATTTTTCATTCTAATTTTTAGTCCATTATTTTCACACTTAGTTGTCGACGGATTTTTAAATTATTTCCCGATCATGACAAGGAGCACTCATTGACGTTCTTACTGTCAAAGAACGCACTATGCATTGTAAACTTGATATTAAATAAAGTATTAATTAAGGTTGTATGACACAGTTGCAGCTAATCGGCTCTAAGGTTCTTGAAAATCATTCTATAAAGTAGCCCTTTCAAATCTCTGCTTCAACAAATACCTTTCAATTTATGCAAGGCAAACGAAAACGAAGTACATCAAGACATCGTTTGGGATTAATTTGACATTTTATATTTAGAAATTAATTACTTAAAATTACGACTCAGACTTGGCAATTAATCGTATGAAATTTCAAACTAAAGAAAATCAATTACTGCTATGAGTTTTCATTGCAAATGTTATTAAAATACCTGTTCTAAGTTAATAAGTACTCTAAGGTTATTTTTTATCATACTCTGAATAATACTATCAACAATCAATTTCTGCTTACCGTATCCATAACAGTACATTAATTCTCGAAGAATTACTAAAATGAGAAACACATTCATGACAAACCAAATCTGGCTCATAAATGTTTAGATATAGCCAGTTTACTAAATAATTTCCTTATATCGTTACGTTGTTATAAAACAGCCCTCATAATGGCTTTTAGATCATCAAATGAACTCAAAACAAGTTTTCAAGTAAATTTCCAACATTTGCAAATGTTTATTTGTGGTCCGTCGGTAGAAAATACTAGTATCTTGAGAAACCTTTGCATGACAGACATAAAACTTGGTAAACTAAAATTCTCTATAATGTAGTTAACCCCTATCAAATTTAATTGACAACAGATTTTTCTGTTACTTCCCGATCACGATACGATGGGTGTGATTGGTCAGCACGGGATGCTCACTCCTCCATGGTATCTGATACCACCTCTGATGTTTCGGAGGTCTGTGTTTGCTCTGCTCCTATTTTGTATTGTTTTATGGACTTTGATATTGAATACTGTTCGTTATATATGAACGGGAAAATCCGTCGTCAATTCGGTGTATAAATAATGGACTAACATTTAGTATGAAAAACGTCAGTCAGCATTTGACTCAATGATAAATTGTATTTGCTGACAAGGTCATTGTATCGACCATAGAACTTACGAAATGATGACTTAAAACAAGACTGCTGATATTCTTGTTTCATCAACTTGCTTGTCAAAAATTAACTCGTTTTAGAAATTGTTCATAGGGCATGCTCTTAGGTATCGAATCAACTTATATATATATATATATATATATATATATATATATATATATATATATATATATATATATATATATATATATATATATATATATATATATATATATATATATATATATATATATATATATATATATATATATATATATATATATATAT
>PRKT01000020.1:3004364-3015457 GCA_003671525.1 Saccostrea glomerata | reverse complement strand
AAAAGAGCCATCCCTTATAATTTAGCAAGGAGAATATGCACCATCGTAAATAAGGAAACAACCAAAATACAAAGACTACAAGAACTGAAAGAGTATCTACGGAAACAAAGTTATCCCGAAAAAATTATTGATAATGCTATTAAAAAAGCCATGGATTTAGACAGAGAGGACCTCCTCAACCCTGTGCAACAAAACAAGACGGATTCTAGGATCTTGCCTTTAGTAACGACCCATAATCCCCAGAATACAAACGTTGCACCGATTGTTTACCAACTCAACGACGTTTTGAAAACCGACGAAACTATGTCTAAAATATTTAAAAATCGGAAATTCATAAACAGTAGGAGGCAGCCGAAGAACCTCAGACGAATTCTTACAAAGTCCTCCTTTAAAGAAACGACAGAATTTCATGTGACCAAGTGCCAGGATCCGCGTTGTGGTACCTGCCCATACATACGACAAGGACAAAGTTTCAACTTTAACGGGAAACAGTTTACTGTTAATAATAATATGTCATGTCAAACTAGAAATGTTATATACGTTATAACATGTTCCGGTTGCGGGGAACTATATATCGGCGAGACGGGAAGTGCCTTACGGGAAAGGATCAGAGTACACAAACAACAAATAAACGTACCGCAATATCGCAAACTCAAAGTCAGTGAACACTTAGACGTGTGCGGAAATAGAACTTTTTCTGTCTTTCCATTTTATAAACTGCACAACTCTAACACAATTGAAAGACGTGATAAAGAAAGACATTTTATAAGGACTTTCAAACCTAAATTAAATAGTTTAATGTAAAAGAATTGTTTCTTTACATGTAAATTATGTTACTGAGTCACATTTATTGCTTTGTTATTGTATGCTTTGTTAATGCATTGTTCTGCGAAAGTACGGGAAAAATATGACGTCAATCAAAGACTTGTTAACGTTAAGTTATTATGACGTCATAATAGACGTTACCATGAGTATTGTAAAACATCATGAAGAAGAAATGAAAGCGCTTATGTTTTACTCGTTCTCTGTGTTTTTATTTATTTAAAATAATTTTCATATTTATCACCGACCACTGTGATTTTTCTTGGATTTATCTATATATAAGTATATATATATACTCCATATGCAGGTGATGAAGGTATATTGCTGCATAAGTAAGGGAAGTTGACGATAGAAAAGTTATAGGCATCACGCTTATCATATAGCTTTGTTGTTAGATTACCATTAACGTCTTTTTCAAGTAAAATATCCAAGTATGAATTATATATGTCAGACTCTGTGGTATCTTTTATCACAAGCTCACCAGAATATATCGTATCGACGTAAGAATGGAAATTACTGTTGTTAATTGACAATACGTCGTCGTTATATCTAAATGTCGAGTTGAAGGCCACAGAAAATGTTTTCTTCTTTTCACGCATAAGATTTTGCACAAATTTTGCTTCATATGAAGACAAAAAAGGTCTGCTAATATCGGAGCGCAATTGGTACCCATGGGAATTCCAATAGATTGTCGGAATACTTGGTCTCCAAAAACCACATTGATAATGTCAATCAGAAACTCAAGCATCTTTTTGATGTCAATTTTAAAGTACTTGTGTGTGCAATCGGGATGTTTTTTAACAAAATAATTTTGTAAATGACCAATAACCAAAGGACTAATAGACCAAATTAAAGACAATAACAATTAAAAAATCTCTTTTCCGTGTAGAAGTAACATAAATTCTGCTTCTTATAAAAAGAAAGATAGGTTTGATAAAAATTTTAACAGATTGTCTGAGGATTTGATCTTCCGAAACTATGTAATTGTTATCAATCAGAAACTAACATCTTTTCCATGAAGGATATAGAGATAGCGAAAGTATTTAATATCAAAGTTCATAAGACATTACAAAAGGATCAGAACAAACTAAATATCAAAGGTGGAATCAGGTGCCATGAAGGAGTGAGCATCCCCTGCCAACCAGTCACACCCGCCGTGTGCTCCTTGTCATTAGCGGGAAATAACAAAAAAAACCGTCGTCAATCAGTGTATAAATAATGGACTAACAATTAGTATGAAAAACGTCAGTCAGTATTTGACTCAATGATACTAGTATATTGTATTTGCTGACAAGGTCATTGTATCGACCATAGAACTTACGAAATGATGACTTTTATAAAGACTGTTGATATTCTTGTTTCATCAACTTGTTTGTCAATAATTTACCTCATCTTAGAAATTGTTCATATGTAGAATATGGTCTTGCGTATCAAATGGAAATGGAAATTACCATTGTTAATTGATCATACATCAATATATCTTTAGAAATGTACATGGACATTCCATAGATTGTTGGAAGACCTGTTCTCCAAAACCCTCATAGATATTGTCAATCTGAAAAGTGAGCCTCTTTTTGATATCAACTACATAGTGCTTTTGTGTGCAATCAGAATGTGTATAACAAAATTATTTTGCAAATGACCAATGACCAGGTAAGTAAATTTACGAGTTCCATTTTTATTGAAAAGGCAGCTGTCAATGATATCAAAAAGCCTGGACTTTTAATTTCTCGTGGGGGATGGTTGCATGTGTATAAAGTTAAAAAGTCGCACATTTTAAAGCTGTTGAATTTGGTAAAATTTTGATATTTCAAATTGTCCAAAAATTCTTTGGAAGTTTTGAGTATCCACATTCGATTCACACCATTTCTTGAATATATTGTTGCACACAATTATTTTGATTTTTTTTCACTACTGTAAGTTAGTGAGGAGTAAAGAGAAAGGCTTGTACTGGTATCTCTGTTTGCATGGATTTTTATGAAGTTTTGGATTCCAATATATACGGGTATATTGTTGTTCAAACTCATTTTAATTCTTCGGGATATAAAAAATATTCAAAACGGACATGATTTTGAAGAATTCCTTCCTAAGAATGGGAACTATGAAAGTATAAGTTGGATTACCACTTGTAGAATCAAATCCAAGTTCTTCTAAAATACCATTGATATAATGAGCCTTACAAATGAAGAAAATGCTGTTACCTACTCTGTCAGCAGGGATCAGTGCGTACTGATAACGTAATCTATCTCATTCCTTTTCACTTCTGGATTATTTAATACAGAAGGATAGATGGTTTTCATATGGCCTTTAATCTTTTTATACGCGATTTCAACATGAATTTGATTCATTTAATCCATTCTGACAAAGTGTGAATGTCTTCCCAGCAGGCACACAACATTGAATAAACTTTGAATCAACGTTGTTTTTCTATGTTGATTCAACATTGATTTTATGTTAGATTTTGAAAATTTGCATCAACGTTGAAGTCTTAACATTGAATCAACATTGATAATCAACGTTGATTATATGTTGAAAAACAGTTGATTCAACATTTATTCAATTATTTATTTCAGAGAGGGGGTGTCATATAGCAATAATATACTTACTTAAATTTTAAAATGTTTTATTGCACGGTTGCTAAGATGCCTTTATAATTGTTGAAGGGATAGCGACCCTCTGATAAGACAGATAACTTCTATCATATGTTTGATCTCAAAATAGTAATACTACTCATAGTTTTCTTATTCTGTTTCCTGAGACCTCTGAGTAGTCAACTTGATGAGATCAAACACTTGATGGAAACATTACTTTCTATTTCTTTTGCAAATTTCTTTGTAATTGTTTTATTATATTTAACAATAAAACATTTAAATCCAACATCAAATGCTTTATAAACTGGATAAGTGGTATCTTTTTAAGTACCATTTTAAAAATGGTTTAATATTTCAAGTACTTAATACATTATTTTAATTAGAATGATTTTTTTTCACACGCAGAAATATTTAGAAGAAAGATAACTCCTCATCACAGATATATATTTTTTTTCTTACAACCATATATAACATTGTGATTTTCTGACTTAGGAAACATCGCTCCATGATGTTTTCTAATTGATTGAAATAGGTATAATAGTAAGTATAATTATTTAAGAAATAAACAACGTTATTCAGTGAACATGGCGTTATGAATAGCAATTGCTCTGCTGGCATATTCCATGATGCGCGCTAGCGCATCATGGAAAATATGCCAGCAGAGCAGTTGCTATTCATAATGCCATGTTCACTGAATAATCGTTGTTTATTACTTATATTTGCATTCTTTGATTTTTTTAAAGAATATCAGAGGAAATCCTGACTTACATGAGGACGCGGCTTCTTGTTTTCAGTAATGAAAAACATACGGCTTTAAAATCAGTACACCTGATCAATGATCCTTTACTCTAATAAATCACAAACAATTTATAAAGTATTCCCCTCTCAAACAGTTATTTGGATACAAGCAGCGCCGTCATCACATTCTCTTTTTGTTTGTTTTAATGCAGTTGTGACGTCATCGATCAACGTTATTGAAACCCTCTGACAAAAATCAATAATTTAACACTGTGATGAAAAATGAAGATGCTTTTATAATGATCATTACTCCAGAATGCTTTTCTATGATTTTTTTTTAGCTGTTCATATTTATTTTTAATAGCTGAAATCATTCTTGAAGTAGAAAATTTCCTCTTTCTGAGTGTTATTACCCAAGTGTGAAGAGTTATCTTTCTTTGTACAAATATATATGATATGAAAAAATAAAAATATGGCAGTTATCTACAATTTTAAAAAGTTTTATTATACAATTAAATACAATGACCAAAATTGAATTTTTAAAGGTATAAATCAGCAATTTTAAATATTCTGAATTTCTTTTTTTTTTTAAAGAATATTGTTAAAAACTTAATTTTATTCCTTTTGTGAAACATTTCATATATATACTTCTCAGCACGTAATATAATTGTAGTAGAATTTGTCCTTCACGAAAGTGATAGAGCAATTGCACTCATATCAGAAGCAATTGCGTCTATAGTCCTATAAACGCAGTTGATGACTACAGGTTCATAGTGGGAGAGAGCAGTGGATATGCAAATATTTTCATATGCACCTCAAATATAATATTTAATGTTGTGGTAATAAATCGTTACTCTTTCTATTCTCTGTGTTCAATTTCTTCATTTCATGATCTACACATAAAAATCATTTCCGAAAAAATAAGCAGCGCTTTATACTTCAAACTATTTTCCATGTGGTTCTAATGTTATTGTTGTTTATGAAAATCAATATTACAAATCTAAAACTTTCGAAGATGAAATTTATAGCAGAGGGTCAGGACCCCTTAAATGAAAACAGACGGTATATGAAAAATATATATAATTTTATATTGTAAACAGTAAGTGTTTAATTTCCTATTAATAGTTAATTGTGTTACCATTATTTTCACCAAAATACATTCTATAAATTAATCATGTTACAAAACCTGAGCATTTACAAACGTTTTGATTTTCTCATGTGGTCATGAAATAGTTCAGAACATGAAACCATGCATTTCGACAAATTATGTCTCTTCAATGATAATAGTACACTGACATGCCGAAATGTTTTCTTTAAAGAGTATTTTTTTTTATTAAATCTTGGTGTTGAGTCCAGGCGATTGTGTTATGCTGTCTTTTTGAATATTATCCGGATGTCCTTCTGCGTATGCTCTTAATTCGCACTTTGGCAAATTCGTTCTGAATTCATATTTATCAATGAATGTGTAAATTCCTATATTTACCATCCTTGTTATTTATAATAGTTAGTAATGATATACAGTAGTGCGACTTTGGTAAGTCCGACCTCATTATGGTCCGACAGTGTTATAGTCCGACACTATCATAGTCCAAATTATCTATCAGCGAAAAATAGGATTGGCCCCTCAGCGAAGATCCGACGTTGAATCAATGTTGGCAATTCAACTCAATTTGAATTCAATGTTGATTCAACGTTAAATTTTCAACGTTTAAAAGTCAACGTTGAATCAATATTGTATCTAGATTTATCAACGTCTAAACCCAACTTCAACTAATATTCAACGTTTAAACAACGTTGTGTGCCTGCTGGGTTCTTTTTCATATCTGACCCATCGCCTGGTGTAATCTTCAACAGAATCCATAATATCTATGAAACTCCGACACCAGTTGAAGGATCGGGGTTCCCTATATTTAGGACCTTTTAAAATGAGTGATCTAAGGTCCTCATTATTAACTATATTTACGTCACCTGTTATAAAGTGTCCAGCAGGACTATAGTTATAGGGTGAAGAAGAACATTAATACGATGGAGGATTATCATTTGAGATACTCGATACCCAGGCCATTAAAGTAATACTTGTAATTTAAAAGTTTGGAAGCAATAGTCGGTGTATATTTGTAGGGTATACAAGGTGAAGTCTTAAACTTGAAATATGGTGGAATTCAAGACTGGATCCTTTTGTGATTAAGACTATTACTTATACTAACCGCGTCAATTCCTTTATTGGTATATTGAAGTTTAAGGAAAAGGCAGATTTTTTAAGCAGCATTTTTCCCCAGAAAATAAAAATACTTTGTAGTGTGCTGATATTTTGTAACATGCTGATATTTTGTAACGTAATAATATAATTTTCTATATTAGATTTAACGTGTCTTCACAAACACCCCCCCCTCCCACACACACAATCACACACAGACCCATCCTCACACACACACCTTAACACGCAATCTCACACACACAAGCTAATAGAGAAGTACAACCTATTTAATGAAATATTTTTGATCAATCCATACTTTCAATGAAAAAAAACCTATATATGACATATTTTGGAAAAATTGATTCCCATCATATATGATTGTGTAGAGAATAATACATACCCTTTTCCATATCACATCCTGTATCAGCCCGAGACACCAATATAAGCCAGAGGGCTGAAGGCCCGAGGACTGATACAGGATGTGATGTGGAAAAGGGTATGTTTTATTATATTTATTACATACTTAGAAATAAAATACAGAACACATTGAGTTGAGAAAAAATAAGTAAATAATCATGCACAGACTTCTTACAATGTACACGATCTGTTGTCTCATACAGTTTTAGTTGTTTCTACATGTACAAACAATGTACTTCTATTTCAAATGTCCCCGATCCGTAATTTGAAAGTAATCAATTAACTGTCAATTAGATTATCCTTACATTCAAAAAGTTAAAATTATGAGAATTATGTAACCCTCAAAATATGTGTATGATAACAAGTACTGTTTTTTTTAGGTTTAATTCACTAAGGGTGTGATATTGATCCGTATCAGCCCTGCAGATCCATATCAGCCCCGCAAATCCATATCAGCCCTGCAGGGCTGATACGGCTATTGTGACGTCAGCCATATCGCATATGCAAAAAACCTGTATTTATTACTACGAGGGACGTTCAATAAATAATGTCATTAGCTCGATGACATACAACATAGAAGTTATGTGACATTAAGCTTGACTTTCTCTAATTATTGAATCTTTAATGAATTGATAACAGTTTATGTGAAAACTTTTCATCGCAATATTTCATTGAGGGAAGCTGGAAAGGAAGGACCATTCGAGACACTGCATTAAAAATGAATGGTCAAGAATCAGTAAACTAGAGTAAAATTAAACGCTTCATTAAAGCAGCTGTAAAACTTGTTAATATCCCAAAAATATATTAACTGAAATATGTTAAAATTACAAACACGTGAACAGGTGGACTTCAATAAACAAAAATTATATAATGGACATCAAAAATGGGTACCGTCCTTGGCAACAATGACTTACCACAACCGATGTAAATTTGCAAAAATTCAACAAATTATCACTGATTATGTTTTATTGACTTTAAGACACATAGCAAAATTGATAAAAATCATTTTGGGGGTAGTTCACACTGTCTCAAAGAAACATTTTATGGTAAAAAAGTTTGACACTCAAAGGTCACTCTATATTTTGAAAAATGAGTGAAAACGACAGCGTGAGGGAATATCTAAACAATTATTTTTAAAAAATCAAAAATTGTACTTATCCACGTTTGTCTGAAATTCAAACAGATAATGAAACTTGAATCCATTTTGCTTTAAACCCTCAAAACAAATTTTCAGTAAGATGCACTTGACGAAACTGCAAAGGCCTAAGAAGAGCAAAGAATTGCAAGAGCACAAAACAGTTTCATATGCTTTTTTCTTAGATATTAGTGGTCTTGTTGTTCAAATTCATATTCGGGGAGGACGCTCAATTTCTGGAGGAGTCTAGAAAACATATTTTTTGCAAAAAAATTGAAAGGTTTATGAGAGGAAGGATAGAGAATGAGGAATTCACTATATTAAGTTTCTTCATGACAGCGTCCAAACCCACAGGCCATGAAGAGTAAAGGAGTTTTGGGGATAAACAGAAAGTTAATGTTTTGTCACACCAACAAAATTTTCCAGATCTTTCAACCTTTGACTTGTTTCATTTGAAAAACATATATCATAAAGAAAATAAAACAGGTACAGCAAATCATAGGATCTGCCATATTCCAGTATACGAAGGGTCATACTCAAAACTGTGTTCTAAAAACAATCAGAAATTGAATAAAAATGTTACAGACATGAGTTTTAATTAAAAGAGAATATTTTAGTTAAATCATTAAGACTTAATCATAGAAAAGCGTATTTTGTTTCTTTCCTAACCCCAATGACATTATAAGATTATATATTGAACGCCCCTCGTAAGTATTTAATAAAATTATATAATACATTTGATAAATAGAGTGGGTTTTCATTAGAGCTAGTACTAATATATTATTATTTATTAAACTTAAATGCATAATTCATCCGCTGTAATTTTTAATACAATTGATCAATACCTAGAGGGAATGGTTCCGAGTGCATCCCCAATAACGCGAGATCACTATGTAAACATTCGTCTTAGCAACCACGAATAACACTGATAAAGGAAGTAAAAAAATTATACCTTAACACTCTCAGATTACATCTTTTGAAGAATCATTAATTTTTTTTATAATGGCGAACCTTAAATTTTTTTTTGATGTTTTGGTTCAGGGGCAATCATTTTTCAATATCGTAATTTAGCATTATGCATTTTCGTTGGTAATTTTTTTCTCTCAAAACATTGCTTAAAAAATAGCCAATGGCCGACCAAGATAACTTTTTTATTGAAGCCTACTTGTGCAAAGGTATACTTCATATTACATCTTTATACTGTACATGACAAAGTAAACAATAAATGTTAATTTCGTTTCAGCTTATTATTTGGAAACAAAAATGGCTACCTCTACTTTGAGGGCACAAGAACTCATCACGTGTGACCTTTGTGACAATTCCGCTCAGCAATTTTGTAATAATTGCCAGATCAGCTTATGTGGGGACTGTATTAATAAGCACGTAGAAAGTCTGAAGTATCAAACACATGACATTGTTCCTTTCAACAGGAGAAAAGTGAAACTTGTTTTTCCTGAATGTGAATATCATCATGACGAGAGATGCGAGGCTTACTGCCAACAGTGTGATGCCCCTGTCTGCTTGAAATGTATTCTTGGTCGCCATAAAAGTCATAATGCCGTAGAGATTGTTGAAATTGTGAATGAAAAGAAAAGGAAAATCGAAAAAGAAACCAATGACTTGGAAGCTGTTCTCATTCCTACCTTTCAACAAAAAGATGCAACTATTGACAGCGAAGTATCTAAAGCAAACATTGAGTTTGATGACCTGGAAAGAGAAGCTGAGAGTTACAAGACTTTCTGGCACCAAGAAGTTGACAACATTTTCAACACACTCAGTTCTCTTATCAAGTCTCGTAAAGCTTATGGTATAAATGGTGCACAAACACGGCAAACCAACATAAGAAATTCTATTCCATTTTTGTTGAAAAATGTTCAGCAAAACCGACAAATCCTGAATTCTAACAAAGTATCTGAGGTTATGCGGTACAAATCGAAACTGGACGAATACAGTGCCATTCCTGTTGAAAATGATATCGTAGTACCATCACTAAAAGCAAAACTTGTTGAAGGCAAGCAATGCAGCATAGAATTTGGAAACTACAAGGCTTCAATGATACACACCGCAATGTCCCATCTGGCAGATGAAGCAGCAAACCTAACAGTTACTACAGGTCCATTAATAGAACCGAGAATAATTGACAGATTTGAAACGGGCATTCAGCCACTATGGGGGGTAGCTTGCATAGGAACTGACAAAGCCTGGCTTAGTTGTGAAGACCAAGTGTCACGACACCCTATTAAGCTTGATCAGTGATAACAAGATTGTTGTTGTATTTACAATTTTATATAAAAACAAATATATACAAATATACAAAATGAAAATTATAAAATTTCAAAATGTCTATCAATGTCCATCCTGAGACCACGTTCCTATATCCGTCCCCGCCTCCTGTGTTTACCAGTCCATGACCTACGGGTACCACGCCCTTGCATCAAATGCCACAACGTCCTCGACGTCCCGCGCCTATCCCACGCGTCTTAAGCGTCTGCAATGCTGCCAAACCCGGGAAACCACGTTTCCTCTCTCACGGTCTCGGCCCAGCGTACCATTAAATCTCTCCACCAAGCCGTTACACATCGGGTGATAGGGTGTCGTGGATAATTGTTTCATTGAAAGTAAACGACTTACTTCACCCATCAATTCTGAAGTAAACTGTGTCCCCATGTCTGTCAGCATCTCTTTCGGAACTCCAATTCTGCAAAATATATCTACTAAAGCCTCAGCTACTCTTTCAGTTTGTATACCTTTGAGTGCAACCGCTTCTGGATAACGTGTTGAAAAGTCAACTTAAGTTAAAATATAACGATTACCGTTATCTGTCATTGGCTGTATTGGTCCCACCAGATCAACTGCTACGCGTCTGAATGGCTCATCTATGATCGGCATAACACTCATTGGAACTTTAGTTGTCCTACCTTTAGGAGTAGTCCTCTGACATATGTCGCATGATCGACAAAACCGTCTTGCGTCAGCCTGGACTCCTGGCCAATAAAACTCAGCTAGCACTTTATCAATTGTCCTTGATGTAGCTAAATGACCTGCCATTAAAGACTCATGTGCAAGTGATAAAACTTTCATTCTGTACTTCTTAGGAACAACTAGTTGAGTAAACTGCTTACCATTCTCGACTTTCTCTGACTGGAAAACTCGAAACAGCATACCTTTCTTCAAAATGTACTTCACTCTGTTG
>PRKT01000020.1:2973635-2995301 GCA_003671525.1 Saccostrea glomerata | reverse complement strand
GTAGAGGCACTCTTGCTCATCATAACTATGTACTTAGTTGGTTTATTTAATACCCAGGAGCAGAGAAGAAGATTTTCAAAGAAATAATGCATTTTCACTACCTACTTATTTAGACCGCCCTAGCACTAGAACCCCTGACCCCAGGGCCATGAATTTCACAATTTTGGTCGAGGACTCAATGCTGAATACAATCATGCAAACAGTTTGACTGCTTGATGTCCAGGAGTAAAGAAGAAGATTTTTAAAGATGGCATTAATTTTAGTGGTTTTGGCCCCACCCCTCAGGCCCCAGCGGGGCAGGGATCATGAAATTCACAATTTTTGTTCCCCTTCACCCATACATGCTTTGTGCCAAATTTGGTTGAAATTGGTTCAGTGGTTGCAGAGAAGAAGTTGAAAATGTTCAAATGTTAACACACGACGCACGACGGACGACGCCAACGACGGACGACAACGGATAGCAATAGGTCACCTGAGTTTACTCAGGTGACCTAATAATTATATATATATCTGGGCATAGCATTCATTTAATACACTGGAAAGGGTAAAAAATAGAACAGTAATACAACACTTGTTATTAAAATGTTACTGATATAGATTTATTAATAAATATAATAGAGTACATTAAATACGAGGGTTGATCCAAAAGTAATGTCACAACTTTGATAAAATTGCTATAAATTAACGTAAACCAACAAAATTATACATGGTAAAAGCTTTATTTATTTCAAATCAGACCTGAAAAATTCAAAGGAATATGATGTATACTTTTCAAAATATTGGATTTTAAACAATATGCGTTTATGGTACTCACCGCACCTAATAATAACGTCATATGACGGAAACGCGCTGTCATACTTTTAAGCATTTACCCTTCTTTTCATTAAAAAATATTTGTGATTCGCAAACACTTTCACCAACTTCACTTTCTTTAAGATTTCTCAGTACCATTATACACTCACTCTTTTCACAATTAAGCCCTCTGTCAATTTTTTTTAACAGTAGCATAAGGCAAACTTAAAAATTCACGTTACTCTATCCGTTTGTTTTTTTTGACGTCAGACACCATTGAATGTTTACGTCCGATCTCCTATCTTTCGGTCTTCTTGTCCTCTGCTGATCATTCGATGACCCATCATCCGCCCAAAATTAGTGTAACCATCTATAAAGAAGTCTCCTATTTACATTCTTTATTCTGTGAGTCTAATTAATTAACGTAACTGTGGCTAGTGATGATTCCCATATTTTGAAGCAAAAATGCATTACTACTCGTCGATCCGTTTTCTACCCCATATCGACACTCCCTTTGTTCAATCCAAGAGAGTAAAACAACAATGTTTATGATCACAAATACCAATGCCGTCATTTAATTTTCAATTAAAGACTAGAAAATGACTTGAATTGTGTTGTTTTTTTTTTAAATGAGAGATTTGGTGCTTTTTTAGTCTTTTAAATGTGTTTGTATATTTCATTCTAAGAAAAAGAATCACTTTAAAATGTGACGTTCAGCTGCGACGCGGCGACACCACCTATGCTTTATGTTTTAAACATCTATAAAATAAATTTGAATAAACATTATTAAATGAAAATTTCAAAGTTTATTAGATTTGTATTTGTGCATCTTTTGGTATATTGTATTTGATAATATGACGTCAAATATAAAAGATATGGACACTGTGACATTACTTTTGGATCAACCCTCGTATATACCATATGATGATAATTACTATTGGTATGCTTTGATTGTAGGTTGGTGCATATTTGTAAAGATATTAAGTTACTTGTACATGTATTACAGTTACTTGTTTTTCCTACCTACTGAAAAAATATTAAGTCATATCACAGATCTAGTGGTTAAAATGGATAAAATGTTAACAAACATATAAAAAACACAATAAAGGTGGTTAAATCTATATCATATAAAAATTTTCTTGAAAAATCAATAAAGTAATGCAAAACAAGAAAAACTAGAAATTGGACGGAATTCAAATAAAATATTAAAAATTAAAATATAATAAATACAATCATCAGAAAAAAAAAGGGATAATTTTCTACAGTATAATATTATGTGGACCAGCCACATTTCACAGTCTAGTTGCCTTTCCCACTTTGTCAGCTAGTCTCTAAGCATTAGAATCTCTTTTTCGGCTTCTCTTTTTCTTCAGTCTTCCTGCCACAACTTTAGCATCCCCAAACTTCTTCATGGACGGAACTTCTCCTTTTCTAGGTTTCTCTGTCAGTGAATCAAGGTTAAAATAAAATGACCATGTTATGACATTAAATATAATATAATCAAATGTCAAGAAGAATAACTTGAAAAAAAAAATACCATGTATTGATGGTTTCTCCTCTTCAAATCCTGAGTTAATATAACCTTCTTCCTTTTTGTTTGGATCAGATGTTGAAAACTTGCTATGGGCTGAGTGTTTGCTGTGGACGGAATGCTTGCTTTGAACGGAATGCTTGCTATGAGTGGATGTCCCTGACGAAGGTCTAGATCCCCTGGGTGATGACCCAGATGTTTGTCTCAGACCTGGTCCCAAAATAGCTGAATGTGGCCTTGACCCAGATGATGGCCTTGATTCTGGATGGGATGAGCCTGAGGAGGGTCGAGGGTCATCAGAACCACCCTCCTGTCTGGTGGTGCCACTCTTGGGTCGATTAGTGGTGCTTTGTAAGGCTGTCCCGGGGCGGCTTCCACTAGCAGTGGAGGAGTGGTCACCTGACACTGGGTCCTCTGGTAAAGTCTGGGACCTGCACAATTAATTCAAATATTTTGATTTTATGTATTCATTCAAACATGATTTTCAAATAAAACTTTTAAACATCATAATTTTTGTATATATACATGTAATAAATTCTACTATGGTATTAACCTGAGTAAGTCAAACTCCATTTCTTCCTCCTCCTGAAGTTGACTCATGATACCGGCCAAGTTCTCCTCTTCCTCCTACATAACATAAGGTTCTCATAAAACTATACACCACATTGAATGTAAGGTCTTCATCACATAAACATTTTAAACAATCCAGATATCAAAATTTTCCTTCTTTCTCATTTTACTATAAAGTAAATTTATATAAATTTACTGTCACAATAAAAGCAGTATTTTTTCTGTGCTTTCCTACAACTTAAATATAAATACAGGTGCTTTTTAATACATGGAGAAGAAGTATAATAAATAGTCATATGATGAACAAATGGAGACAAGATAAGATGTTGTTACCTCCGACTCAGAGCTGGCCATGGAGAGGTCGACAGAGGAGTCGTCACTTTTGAGCTCCAGGGGGTCAGGGTACAGGTCCTCATAGTAACCGTCCTCTTCTGAAATAACAAAGGGAGGCACCTTATAACAGGATGTGTAAATGTGTAAATCAAAGCTGAGTCTACAGTCAACCTCTTATTCAAAGTGATTGAAACTTTCTAAAAATTTACCATACAATACGGCAGTATTACAAGTATGAGTATATAAATATCCACTGCATTAAAAAATCAGCAACATCAATAGTTCTTCCATATTTTTATATGGTGTACCTTCCAGGTTCAGGCTGTAAGGTTCCTCATGCCATATTCTCTCTAAAGCTGGCTGTGTAAACATGGACTTCTTTCTTACTTTCTCCGCTCTGCCATTCAGGAATACACCTGTCAACAGGAAAATTGGAACATCCAATCACTTACTGTAGATTCCTTAATTTTCGCGAGTACTTTTAATCGCGAAAGGCCTCTTCAATGTCAAATCGCTAGAATAATAATTCGCGAATGGCATTTCATCAAGGGATTTTACATTGTTTTTAGCACCATATAAATAAAAGCGAGTAATTTTACTTCGCGAGTGGTGCTTCTCGCGAAATTACGCGATAATTAATTCCACGCGTATATTTAGGAATTTACAGTATGCAGGAGAAAATGAAAGGTTACAATTTCAAAATTACTTAATTAATGTTTCATGTGTGATATAATATTTACACCAGCTACAATTTCTTACTGACCCATGCAGTACATCTTGAGGAGCATGCGGCGCTTCATTGGCGACACCAGAATAAGGTCGTAGTCGCGTTGTGCTAGACGCTGGCTGAACAGTGGCATCACTGACAGGAACTCCTTGGCTGTTTTCCTGATTGATTCCTTTACAGTCTCTGTTATAGGATTATAGGAATCATTTATTGAATGTGAAAAATCAGATATCAGAAAAATTTGTCAATCTTTAAAGCATCTGTCAGAAATTTCACAACTTCCCAGAACTAAAATTTGTTATTCAATAATTCTGAGTTTTCTGAATATTAAATCCATTCATATCATCTTTTTTTTTAGTAATTTGGGCAATTTTATCACAGTATTTCACTTTAAAGAGTTCTAATACCTGCAAAAAGTGATTTCTGAGCCAGCTTGGCGTGAATTTCGATCATCTCATCCAGGAGATCCCACATTGTCCCGTGGAGGGCGTCTCCCAGAAACTCGGCCTCACGACAGTACGCATTCAGGATCTGTATCTGTCTAGACAGGTCGTGGACCGGGGCAAACAGAGCGGGGCTACGCTGGGTCCTCTCTAGATTCAGAATAGAATTTGTAGGTCATTACTGTTTATTGAAAAAACTTGCAATAGAGAAGTAAATATAAGCTAAAACACATTTTGAATAATATGTGAAATCATTTCATCCTTAAAAATAGAATACTAATAATGTGATGAAAATAAATTTGAATGAATTAAAAAGGATGGGTACATGTTAACAAAGAATGACCTACCTAACACAAATCTGGCATGGAGGAATGTTTTGAGGAATTTCTTGGTCTGTAAACTCAGGTGGTCATTGTCGGAGGTGGAGAAAGTAGGCCAAAGGGGAGTATTTATTACTTTCTTCTGATACAGGATGCTACGAATCACCAGGTACACCATGAACAGGAACCAGAACATAGCCCAGCTGACTACGATGGTGGTCAGGACCCACTTGGAGTACTGGGGGAGGAGCCATGGGGAGGACAGGGTGTAGACATTGTATCGTGTCACCATCGACCCAATTATCCCAAGGCAACCCAGACTCAGAAATGAAAGCAGCATCATCAGGTTGTAGATCAAGATTCTGTATGGCCGGACAAAAATAAACAAAACGAAATACCCCCAAAACAGCAGGGTCACAGACAACGATTGAGCTCCAATGTTGTTAAAACCAGCACACAGAGCTATGATGATAGGCAACTTGAGCCACTGCATGACAGCCCTGTGATACAAACCCCAGAATCGAAATGAAGAGAAAACAAACATGTCGGCATGCAGCCAAGATTTATTCAATCCGACTTTATATTCAGTTTCCTTTAGAAGCAGGAATGACTCATGGTGCTTTGAACAGGACCCAACAGACTCTGTTCTGGTGATGTATACCAAGTAAATAGGAAATACCACAAACAGAAACAGCATAATGACCAGACCAAATGTAACATACATCCAGTGGAGGCCGGAGAAACACTTCAGGTCATTCATCACGTCCACTGTATCCGTGTTTGTACACTGAAAGATGTGAGCTACATAGGTAGCCAGTGGGAGTGTCAGAGCCTGTATGATAAAATAATACACCCGCCGCACATAAGACATTTTGGTCATCATCGCTGGGCTTTTTCTGTACCATAGGATTGCATAGATGATTGGATACACAGCCGCCAGCAACAGAATGACCATCAGCCAACCAATGGAAATATAGGAGAACTGAACTGGGACAGTGGAGCTAGGTGTGTGGAAGTTCTGGACACTGTTGTAAACTCCAGCTGTGTGAAGCTTCATAAACTCAAAAATGTCCAGGTTAAAAATAAAGACAAAGTAAGTGTTAGATAACCAGGCATGGGGCCAAGTCCACCTCAGAGACATGGACTGGTAGATCGCAAAAAACTGAAGGAAGTCCAGAATAAGTAGAAAGCAGTCTTGCCATAGCAACGAGACTCTTCTTTTACGACGACGCTCTGTCATCAGAATCTCATCTTCGAAATCGTCATCTATTTCCACTTTGTCCTCTGGGACGTACATCTTCACTCTCCCTCGAACGACTGCCATCCCCTTAGGGTACAGCTCATTTCCCTCTAACAATGGTCGAATCTCCTTCTTTTTCATTCTTGTGTTTTCGTTGGTAGAAACCTCTCTTTGAAATAATATTGCAGCTCGTTCCTACATACTGTTATCACTGGATCTGAATAAAGAATTTTGATTTATGGTCACCATTATGTAGAAAAATTAATGAATATCATGAGCACTGTAATATTCATAAAGAAAAGATGAAAGGGAAGAGTGGTTTTGATGGAATCATGGATCGGCCAGCAGTATGTATTGTACATCAAACAAATCATCTTTAAATGTTGATGTTAAACATGCTTAATGAAACATTACTATCAAAACTGAAAATAAGAATAAAAAAAATTAGTTTTAAAAAGTTAAAAATCTAGCAAAAAAAACAGGACCAAATTTAAAATCTATCACATTAATTTTTTTTTCTATAATACAGTCATTTTACCAGTAACGAATATTTGCCAGTATCGAATATTTTTTTTATTTAAATATTCTAGAAAAACATAGGGACGGGTTTTTAAAACCTTACTAGGTTAATACAATAAAAGGATGAATATTCTACCACTGTGTTGTGTTTTTGTAATATCTGCATGATTATTTCCAACAGTATTTACAGTTTGAACCGATGACCTAGATTTTAACACGCGCAAGTGCTAGTCTAAGAAAACGAAAGTGTGTCGAAAAATGCGTCTAAATAAAAATTTCGATATGTTGTCGACCCAGATTGAGTATGTAATCAATATTTAGGATAAATACAAAAAGATAAAATATTTTAAAAAATTTAAAAAAAATTGACTTTTGAATGAAATTTAACATCTAAACTTACCACGTGTTGTTTTCTTAGTTACGAATCACGAATTTTGGAAGAACGAAAAATGCCGTTTTATGGGATGCAAAAACAAAAAAAGCTGACAGGTGTGAAAACACTATCAAAGCGATTTATAAGCAATAATAATCCATGAAAATTATGACTCAGAGACGATTGAATTAATTATAATAACGCATGTCACTAAAAGTTTCTCATAAAATGCAACATTTTTTATATTGTTTAGTTTTAGGAAAATAATCATTTGAATCAACATGTAATACTTATATACTTTATGTAGAATTTTCTTGAAGGTATATTTCTACAATAATTTTGACCGACCGTTTTCATTCATTAAGTCTGCAACAATAGAGGGCACCTGATTCGATACTGAAAAATCGAATCGAAACTAGGAAAAAAGGGGGGTGTTATTTTTGACAGCTCTGTCCCTGTACCGTTTATATTTTGGAAATTTTTGTACTACTTATTTGTAGAGCTTAGAAATACAAATTAAACAACAACAAAGAAAATTTGGAAATTCAAAGATATTGGTTGTATTTATACTATTTAATACGTAACTAGAAACCGATTCGTTACTGGTAAAATAACTGTACACATTCTCTTGATCCTACAATACCAACAACAAGTTCTGTGTTGTCACAGAAGTTATACCAATTTAGTATATAGGTCCCTGGTTGTTAAACATACTTGAAAGATAAAAGAGGTAACAAAAACCTAAGCATGGTGTCAAGTAAGAAATCTCACTTAATCTGAGATTTTGTCACAAAATTTGTGGAGAGTGTCAATCCAGTTTTGTCCATAAAAGTAAAGTAAAAACGTTTTAATTATGTTTATCGTTTAAATGGACTAAAGAAAAGTAAAAACAGGATTCATGTTCATACCATACCTGTAATTTACCGATTATAACACGTTATTACGGTTATTCACTAAGCAAACTTTCGCCTCCATTTTGGCTGTGTTGACAAGCATCATAGAGTCGGTAATTTCCGGTCTACTTCGGAGACTCTCGGAAATTGCCGAAAACTTTAACAACCTTCAGTTGTATATTCACAATAAATTTAACCATCGTTTATTTTAGCAAAATTGAATCCTAGTGCGTTTCTCAATTATATTTTGGCGATATAATATCTCATGAATCGAAAATATATGCTACATGATATTTTACGGCTATTAGTAAAGCCTAAATTTATTACACAATGAAATTTACATGTATTTTTTAAATGATCAAAAATCAAGGAAATTTCATTGCATTTTTGTTACCGTTGATATTTAATCAAGGAGAAGTAAACCTGCAATTGCGTCCTAGAGACCAGCTCTGGTGCATGATTGAAACTCTGGGTACTTTTACTGTCATTAGATCAACCATTCTCTCTGAATGGGTCAAATCAAGATGGCGTGGCAGCCGGAGGAAAATGGTCTCCGCCAAATTCTGCAATTACTAAAGGAATCTCAGTCACCAGACACTGCGACCCAACGAAATGTTCAACAAGTATCCTTTTCATAAGTTATGATTTATTTCAGGAACACATTTATTTGAAGTGAACTGATTTAAAAGGTGTCCTCCAATGGGCACGTGTTGTTCACTTGAGTGATTTTGCAGTTTTTAAACCCCAAAATATATTTCTTTGTAAAAAATGTGCACTGAGTGTTGTATATTATAAATGTCAATTATGTAAATAAAGTTGAATTAAGCTGTAAATATATGACATTCATTGAAAAAAGTTGTCAAAAAAGCATTTTTTTTATTTCCTTTAACTTTAATGTCAGAAATTAGAAGAATTGAATAAATATCCAGATTTCAACAATTACCTGATCTTTGTTCTTACAAAGTTAACAACAGAGGGTATGTAGAAACAATTTAAGTCATCAATTCTTGAAATTAGCTTAGTGTTTCAGCAATCTTCCAGACTTGTCGAAATTTTTTCATCACTGTCAGACATTTGGTCTGACAAAGTCAAATGTTTTGTCGGACCAGTCAAAGTTTTGTCAGACCAGATGCTTGTATCTTATTTTGACGCTGAGAAAGTCATATGAATAACAGCACCAAAATGCCCCTTATTATTTTCAATAGCCTTCAATCTAACAAGTTTCCTTTCTTGGGATAGAGAGTCTTTAACATAGACATAAAAAACATGTTTTATGACTTTGTGATAACAAATTTACTTGGCTATCGTCAACATGGCTGTGTGTGTGTCCTTTAATTACGCATCCCGATCCCGACCTTTATTAAATTTGCATTACGCTCAAGTACAAGTATTTTTCAATCTGTCATCTGGACCGACATTTTCTTAAATGTTATCGGTCCAGACAAATTTTTACCGGCCTTGCCGACAGGACCGACAGATTTCGACAAGACTGATCTTCATTGGGCTTAAATCTAACTTATCAAAGGTGAATGATTTTTACAGCAAAATTTCGCGAAAAAGAAAAATCACCACTGGACATTTGGACAGATAGTTCACACAATTTCACAGGACCAAATGAATTTTCACTGGTCCAAAACTTTGATTTTATAATGATCATAATGATGTTACTTCATAGCATGTGAATCAATAAACAAATAACACATTAAAAGATTAACTGAAATGTTTCTTTTTCTTCCCTGGTACTGTCCCATCGAAATTTTAGAGACATTGTGGCGGAAGTAGGTTTTAAAACGATCACAATCAACAAAACGTTTTTAATAATGTGTTTTTATATTAGTTAAGGAGGCTGGGGGGTCAACAATTTAACCACAAAGTAACCACCAGATTTAAATTATTTTTTTAGATATGGTATCTTAAGCTGTCGACATTCTTTTAAAGGAGATTGAAATAGTTTGAAAATGGCTGCCACCCCCCAGCCTCGTTAAGGGGTGTCATAACAGTATTACACTTTGGTTCACGTCAAATCATGGCTGACACAAAATAATCCCGGAATCTTCCCTCCCGATTCGGGCATTTTTATACGAGACTGGAGCTGAATTTTTTTATGAGATGAAAAACAACATGTAAACTTCCTGTATTGACCAGATTTATTAAAATTTAGGGCGTGCTGATTTTTCTGTGTACTGTCAAGAGTGGGGAGTGATTAGGCCCTGGACTAGATTTTCAAGCACCTGCTCGACTTCGACCGAAACAAACTTGCGTGCCTTGCTGGATGGCTATGTATTTTTTGGTACTAAAATCTTTATAAAGAATGGTTTTACAAGATCTGAAAAGGAAACTTCTCAGAAGTTTGTTTTGAATTAGTTACATCTACTCAAACTTGCGCATTTTTGGTAAGAATATATAGCAGAAATTAAAACTGTTGTGACACCTGCAAGCATCTATATGATGAAATAGGAAATATATGATTTAAAACCCAACCAAAACAACCTCGGACAAATGGACCGATTTTACTTGTTAGTGCATCGGACCAATAAGATTTTAACCTGTTTTGTCAGATGCACCAGTGATTTTGGGATCGACTGCAGCAATAACTGACAGAAATAAAGATCACCTCTTTTTTTCTCTCAAAGGGTTATTGACAGTTAGCAGACACAGTGCTGTTTTTCACAGGAAAAACACTACCAAATCAATTTCAATTAACAAGTAGGGGATACATGTTTTCTCTAACACAGAAATGACTGAGATTAGGATTTCCAATAATGAAACTCAAATTGTGTACTTACAGAAAGTGTACAATGTCTGGAAAATTTTCAGGGTCAGCTGACTCAGCTCATACGTATAAATGCCTATGGTCAGTCAGGGAACAGGAAACAAACAATTTTTTTTTCATCAAAGCCTCAAGGGATGATTTTCAGTTGTATTTCAGATGAACTACATGTGTATAACTTCTTATATACTTGCCTAACATTGTAGCACAGACTTTGACTATTGTATCTTTTTGAACATTTCTTTAGAATAAGAACAGTACAAGTAGATAACATTTATGAGGTGGGCCCCTAAGATCTTCATACTTATTTTCCCCCTATCATAGTCATAGTACATTGAATTAAGGTACCCGTATGATTTTCTTTTAATTTATCCACATTTATAGCTAAACTCTGAACTTTTGTTTGCATAAATACAACATAATCTAAACACATTGACCTGATTGTAGATGAACCAACCAGATCGCTAAGTGGACTGATCTTGAAGAACAATGTAAAAGCTCACTTTGAGAAGTTCCCTCCAGAGGTGACCAGCTTCATTAAGGCGGAATGTTTATCTAGCATCGGCAACCCCTCCCCATTAATACGGGCCACGATTGGAATCTTGATAACCACGATCGTTGCTAAAGGAGAGCTGCGTAATTGGCCGGAACTGTTGCCCACTCTGTGTAACTGTCTGGATTCTGAAGACTATAACGTGTGTGAGGTAAGAAAATACACAGGGCTGGGAGTCAGAGTAGAGGAATATTTTTGTAAGATTTTTAGTTTACGTAAGAACAAAATATATAATAGACATGACTACTAACATTGGTCTTTTACATGATTTCAGGGAGCGTTTGGTGCCTTACAGAAGATTTGTGAGGACACGGCGGAGGACCTTGACAATGACAGCACCAGGCCCCTCAATGTCCTCATCCCTAAATTCCTACAGTTCTTCAAACACAACAGTGCTAAAATTAGGTAAAGCTAAAAATATCCAAGATTTGCATCAATAGCTATTCATGTTCAGAAGTCGGAATGTTAAATTATACATTCTTGGGGCTTTTTCCGTAAGGAGAGGACAGAACTGTGTATAATACTTTTGATTCTTACTAGGTCCCACGCCATTGCTTGTGTAAACCAGTTTATCATCAGTAGGACCCAGGCCTTGATGGTTCACATAGACAGCTTTATTGAGGTTTGTAGGAGAACATTCATGTTTCGGAGTCAACATTATTTAGAATCCCCACCATATGAAAACAGATTGCTAATGGTTCAACAGTCAACGGATACAACTATTGCTCAGACCTGTGTTAAAAGTAAGACTGATAAGTAGTGAAGATTGATTACAGATGTTACTTCTCTTTGTAGAATTTGTTTTTCCTGGCAACGGATGAAGACACAGAAGTGAGGAAGAATGTTTGTAGAGCTCTGGTCATGTTAGTCGAGGTCCGCATGGATAGACTTATTCCTCACATTAATAGTATCATAGAGGTAATGTCTAGATATTAATGAGATATATCTCCTTATAGTAGTAATGTCTCTTCATTAGAGACATAATTTTGCTTTAGTTTATTATAGAGAAAATGTCTTTTATTTTATATTTAGTATGTACAGTAATGAAATCGAAGAAACTAGAACTACCACTATAATAAATGTATATTGTTGACAAAACAATATTTGAGATACCTATTTTATGCGATATTTTACCTGTTATCTTTCAGTACATGATGTTGAGAACACAGGATGATGATGATTCTGTAGCTCTCGAGGCCTGTGAATTCTGGCTCTCTCTGGCTGAGCAGCCCATCTGTAAGGACGTTCTCCAACCTCACATAGAGAGACTGATTCCAATCCTAGTCAAGGGCATGAGATACTCAGAAATCGACATCATTCTGCTCAAGGTACTTCATTAAAATCTCACACAAGTAAAAAAAAAAAGAGGAGATAACTGCTTTTAGTGTTGCTTTCATCTGTTTCTTTTCCTTTATAACATTTTTAAATATTTTGTCATGTAGGGTGATGTTGAAGAAGACGAAATGATCCCAGACAAGGAATCTGACATTAAGCCAAGATTTCACAAATCCCGGTCCCACACCCAGAAACATCAGGAGGGAGACGAGGTAGGCATGATTTGGTTTTAGGTTCTATAGAAGAAGGGGACACAAAGCTCATGAACAGTTTGAATGAACTTGAGGGTTGATAGGATTTGTTGTTAATTGTTGTTGATAATTTTAAGACTACTAACAGTAGTACTGTTGTTGTTGATTTTAAGACTGTTGTTGTTGTTGACAGGATGGAGAGGGGTCAGATGATGGATTTGATGATGATGACAACTTGTCTGACTGGAATTTAAGTATGTTTTATTTCTAAATAATATGTTGAACAAAAGTAAATATAAAGCATTTACAGATTTAAATGCCAATGCATAATGTACATGAAAAATGTCTTTTAAAAACAAACTAATAATAAAATATCATTAATGGTGTTTCCTTTGACGGAAATATAAAGATTTGTGATTAATCAGTTCTTTGTATATACACATATTAAATATACATTGATATGTTTCTTTTGACAGGAAAGTGTTCAGCTGCGGCCCTGGATGTGTTGGCCAATGTGTTCCGTGAGGAGATCTTACCCACACTTTTACCAATCCTTAAGGAGACATTGTTCCATGCAGACTGGGAGGTGAAGGAGTCAGGAATCTTGGTTCTGGGGGCCATCGCTGAGGGGTGTATGAACGGAATGATTCCTCACCTCCCTGAGCTGACCCCCTACCTGATTGGCTGCCTCAGTGACAAGAAAGCCCTGGTCCGATCCATCACGTGCTGGACTCTCAGTCGATACGCCCACTGGGTCGTGGGTCAGCCACATGAGATGTACCTAAAACCCTTGATGACAGAGGTTAAAATCAGATCTATGATAAAAATCATATTTTTATAAAGGTTTAAAGTTCTTGAAGAAAGGATTTGGAATGAAAGGAGAATAGATATATGCATAAAAGGGATTATGATTTTTTAAAAGAGAAATTCGGGATTCAGTTCAGATTCAATTAAGACTTAATACTTTGAGGTAGTTGAAAAGTAGAAAACTCCATTACTTTACTTTTACTTAAACCTTGTTTAAATAATACCATGACATCATACATTGTAGTTGCTGAAGCGAGTGTTGGATGCTAACAAACGAGTTCAGGAGGCTGCCTGCTCTGCTTTCGCAACTTTAGAGGAGGAGGCCTGCACAGAACTGGTGCCCTATCTCGGCTTCATTCTGGAGACTCTGGTGTACGCCTTCAGCAAGTATCAGGTCAATTAAACTCCTTCTTCTTTACATCATGCTGAAATGAATTTTGAAGCTTTAGAAAAGAGTGATTTTACAAATGGAACCAAGGTCTACTTGTATTCTGTTTGGAAGTAATGGAAAAGATATATAATCTATTTTTGTCTGTGTTACAGCACAAAAACCTGCTGATTCTCTATGATGCCATTGGAACTCTGGCGGACTCTGTAGGCCACCATCTCAATAAACCAGTAAGTAAACCCTTCAGAAGGAAAAAGGAAAATACCATTAATGAGTGTGAAACTGATTCTTCTAACATTTAGGACTGTATTTCAGGATTATGTGAACATGCTGATGCCCCCTCTCATACAAAAATGGAACATTCTTAAAGACGAAGACAAAGACTTGTTTCCATTGTTAGAGGTGGGTATTTTATGCAGACTTTTCTCTGAATTGCCACCCATTTAAGTTGTTCGTAGCTCACCTTGACTTGAGATCATGCATTATGGGATGTACCATACCAGACTTGCTTCTGATGGGGGATTTGAATTACATTTCCTTAACAGGTTAAAGTTTATGGAGCAGGTTGATCATACTTGAACCAAGCTTAAATGTTCTATCTAGGAATTTACTAGAAAATATGTCTGTTTTGATACTTTGTCTTACTTTTAGATTACATTCATTGTGAACTCTCATCTTTGCTTACTTACATGTATGTTTTAATCTTTATTTCTGATAACACATTATGTTCTGAAGTTCCTATTGTCTTGTTGCAGTGCCTGTCCAGTGTAGCCACGGCCCTACAGTCTGGTTTCCTGCCCTACTGTGAACCAGTTTACCAGAGATGTGTCAACCTCGTGGAACAGACTCTCAACCAAAACTTTGTAAGTCAAATACATGCATCCCAATGAAATCATAAGGAACTATTGGAACTTTTATATATGAAGTTTTAGTATTATTTAGCAGCAAACAGAAAAAATAGCTTTGTTAAGTCAACTGTTTTACCCCTTACCAATGATGTATTAGATATACATATTTTGATATTTAACCTTCAGGCCAACATAAACCAGCCTGACCAGTATGATCCGCCGGACAAGGACTTTATGATCGTGGCTCTAGATTTACTGAGTGGACTGGCAGAGGGACTAGAACATCACATAGAGAATCTGGTCGCCAATAGCAACATTCTCAAACTGCTATTTCAGTGTATGCAGGTAAGGAGGGAAAACCAGTCTGATTGAGAAACATTGATAGATTAGATTTCAGTTTACGACATGCATATACCGGTAAAGATATAATTGATCATTGTTAATGTGCCAGGACCCCATGCCAGAGGTTCGTCAGAGTTCCTTTGCTCTCCTGGGAGACCTGACAAAAGCCTGCTTCCAGCATGTCAAACCCTGCATAGCTGACTTTATGCCAATACTGGGATCCAACCTTAATCCTGAATTTATTTCTGTGTGCAATAATGCTACTTGGGCAATTGGAGAAATCTCTATAAAAATGGGTAAGTGGTGATACAGTTACATTAAAACCAATGATTTCTGCAGAAGTGTTAAAATTCATAGTCTTCAGTTTAAAAAGAAGTTTGAGCTTGTGTAGGTTGCTGTGGTCAGATGTTGCTGTGACAACAGTCATGGGCAGATCTTTGTGCTCTACTGTACATTGTTCTTCATGACATCTGATTTTGTTACATCACATGTCAGTCAGCAAGGGATGCTCACTCCACCATGGCATCTGATCACATCCCTAATGTTTTTTAGGGTGTGTTGTTTATTGGACATCTTAACTTTAATACTGTTCATTATCAACCTATATTTCATGTTTCAACTTTGTAAACATGGTTGCTAGGATGAATATTGTAATGATGCTGGTGCAAGGGTATCCAGTTAGCCATATACATGTAAATTTTAATGGTTGAAAGAAATCTATTTTTACATTTTACATGCATACATTTTCAAGCCATTTATTTATTTTTGTTACTAAATTTTTAATAACATCTCAATGATACATCCCATACTGTACATCACAAGTGTGAACTTTGACCTTCCTTAATCTAGCCGAGCAGTTCAATCAAAAACATTGTTAGGCCTAATATATTACTATATACATGTATTATTATAAAATTTCAGGAAATGACATGCAGCCATACATTAGCTTGGTTTTAGGTCCATTAATAGAGATAATAAATCGACAGAACACTCCCAAAACATTGCTGGAAAACACAGGTTTGTTATGATTATTAAGTTTGAATGTCAAGTGTGCTCAATCTGAATTTTCGATTGATTTATCATTGCTTTGACATCTTCAAATATATAAAGGCTTCTAAATGATGTTTTGTGAAGCAAGTTTCTTATAATATGTAAACCTGCTTTTGTTTTTTGTAACAGCCATTACGATTGGTCGATTAGGGCTTGTTTGTCCACAAGAAGTGGCACCTACTCTTAATCAGTTCATCAGACAATGGTAAGTCTTTCTTTTGTGGTCTGTTATCTATTCAGTAGATAAGTGTATTTCACATATTCATTACAAGAAGTTGATATGACTGCGGATAATGTTGATTATACAGGTGTACCTCACTAAGGAATATTCGTGACAATGAGGAAAAAGACTCTGCATTCCGTGGAGTGTGTCATATGATTAACGTTAACCCCGGTGGGGTCGTACAAGACTTTATTTTTTTCTGTGATGCTGTGGCATCCTGGTCTCAGCCTAAAGCAGATCTTAAAGAAATGTTTTTTAAGGTAAGACGATCTAAGAAAGTATTGTTAACCAAATTCTATTTGTGTGCAAGAAATATGTCTTTCATTTTGAATGTTCTTTAAATAGAGAATATTGATTGCTGCAAACCATTTATTTTCCATTGTAGGGAATGTTTCATAGTCTCGAAATTAATCATCACAGATTGTTTTTTAACTGACAAATCAATTTAAAAAGATGTCGGGGAAAAAAAAAAGAAAAAACTTTCAGTGACCTAAATTTTTGTAAACCTAAACGTAATTTTTGATTTTCTTCAGATATTACATGGTTTTAAAAATCAAGTTGGGGAAGAAAACTGGACCAAGTTTTCTGATCAGTTTCCACAACCGCTGCGGGAACGCCTCGCTTTGCATTATAACGTGTGACCTGATCCATACAGGTGGGTGCTGGAGTCTGTATTATATGTGTCACACTTTTAGTTTTCAAACTGAATTTTATACAAAAATGGGAGAAATGTTTTCATGGATTAACTTAAGAATTGTTCAACGTAAAGAAAAATGAGTGACTTTCTGAAAGAATTTTCTGTAATTCTGCTTTGTTAGAAATCATGCATTGAATTTAGGTAAAAAATGACAGCTAGGATATTTGAAAAAAAAAATATATAAATTATTGTCTGACCTGTAGATATGCTTGAAATTAATGTGTAAACCATTTGACAAATATTTTTCTTCTTTTTCAGGTCCCAGGGGAAAAGGGAAAGTGCTATCAGGGTTATACCCCCACAGCACTACGGGGTCCAGCACAGGGTTGGCATCGCGTACGGGGAGGGCCAGCTCATAGGTCTCGCTGCCAATAGGCGACGCTTCGACGAGGAGCGTGCAGCAGGCCAATCGCGGAGGGTGGGTCGCGTAATCGGGAGGGCTACTGAGAAAAATCTTTTTCATATCTCAACATCGCGCAATTAACAGGGATTGTTAGGATTTATCTGTAGATTGCATGCCAAAACTTTGTCAGTATATTGATTTGTGTTCCTATAGCAACATGTAACAAAGAACAAAAATTCTTCCTTCATCATAGTGCTTGAATGCGTAAAGTTAAAAGAAATAGGGGGCTCACCATAGGTTGAAATGTTTGTATAGTCTATTTCTATATTAGACTCAATGGAATTGAATGTATTGGTAGATTTGTATTGAAATGTTGTAAACATTTTTTTAAACCAAAAAAAAAAGGGGTTAAAATTTTGCCTTTCTTTGTCCTAAATCAAAGTGAAATGGAGTACTGTTGTTTGCAGTTTAGTAACTTGTTTATTGTGATATTTCTATGGTGTGCCCCTTTATTAGACCAAGCAATCTAAGTGGTTTCAGTGCCCTAATGTGAAAAATGAGATAAAAATTATTTTTTCTGTTTACAAGTTTCTAATTTTCTTTCGAAAAAAGGAGAAAAATTCATCTGTTCGATTCTTAAAAAGTAAAGGCCTAAATTAATTATTTTGATCCAATGTTATCAAGCCTATTCCTGTATAAAATATGAAGGCGGGGAAGGTCACTACTAGTATTAGCCTCTCCCTCCAATAAAATATCCTTATAAATAAGGATTTTTAAACCTTTAATTACCCTCCTTCAGCAATACAAAGGTAATGAAATACATTCCATGCTTTTTTCATTCCCTAGATCTCTGCTCTGGCTCTTTCGTTACATATTCTGGTCTGAAGCTATGTTAAGGAAGATGAGGGTTGATTGCTAATGAAAAAACACAATGTAATTTAAATTCTATGATTTTATAAAGGGTATGTTTTAAAACTCTCTCATGGTATTTTCTAAAGTAAACCCCCCCCCCCCATAAAAATGAAGAATTCCATCCCATCAGGTATTTTGTACAGGAATAGCCATTGTTGTTAAATTTGAGATAGGGCACTGAATAGGTAAGGAGTAAACATGACACGGTATCTTCAGCTTTTAAATGTTTCTTGTACAGTCTGTGAGAAAGGTGAACCAGGTCACACACACAATAGTATAATTGATCTTAAAACGAATTGATTTATTTAAAGATAAAATAACTTTTGTACTCGAGTTTTAGAAATCATTATGGAAAATTCATTTTTACAAAAAAATTTTTTTAAATTATTTTACTCGTCATGAAATGATCTTGTTAAAAGTTCAGATGTTACTTTTCATCGTTTCTATCTGACAGTTCTCTATTTTTTAACCTCTCAGCTATCTTCTGAGAGAAGTTTGATCCTGACCTTGGTTCCCAAACTCTCGCAGATTAACCCTGCGTCTCAAGCAGCATCCTCCTGTTATCCGTTTTTAGTGCAAGACCAAGCGCCCATTTTTTTTATGTGCATCTGAATGCCAAAGCCTATTTCCTAAGCCTGGACGCAAGACATTCAGCGACTTACAGGGTCGCGTGGCGTCATACATTAGCTTCCTATCAAGGACACGGAGATGTGTATTCTGAAGGGAAATAACTCTACGGTTGTAAGACGAATACACTGACATGTGGTGAAGATGCAACAGCTAGTGATAAGATCACAATTATTGACAGAGTTGTCCAATCTTGTTGATAATTGTAACCATATGAAGCAGTCTTTTTTACACAATTTTATGTAGGTTTTAACTGTTTAAGGTTTTTTTGTACTTTTTTGTTTTAATTTATCATTAAGGTTGGGTGTTGATTGTATGTAGAAAAAAAGAGGTAAATATTAACTAACTGCCTGGATTACTTTGCTTGTTGGATAATTTTTGAATGTATCATATTTTAGGAATATCAGAAACGGAGGAGTATGGGTTTCTGTTAGGAAGTACATCGTAGTTGATCTAGTAAATTGTTAACAATAAAAATGGTGTGATATAAATACCTATAGGGACTTAATTTTAGAAATGCAGTTCAACATCAAAAATGTTTATGTTGCACAAAGTACAAAGGAGTTAAGTACAGTATACAATTTGGTTTTTAAGTTTGAAATAAATTGTGAATGTTGATAAGTTTTGCCTGTAGTGTTGATCTGTCAACATTTTGTCCATTGTTGAAATTTTTCAAAATTCACGTTTCATGTGTCAATCTTTTCTTTTGATACCAGCATTTTTGACATTGCACTGACCTTGGCCTACATTCACCTTGGCAAACAACTGTCATGTGGTAGCATTAGTGTTTAACAAACATGTCTTCTTCAGTGTCGAGGCTGTGATATTTTAAGAGTCTGCTTAAACTGAAAACATTCCAGCAATAATAACAGTTTTAGGGTAGTGTGATACTTGTTAGGTGTGGGAACTCATTGTGTAAGGGAACTTGTAAGAGATGTCGCTGTGTAAGAGAAATTGTAGGTGTTAGGAAGGGAGATCACTATGTAAGTAAAATTTGAGGTGTTAGGTAGGGGTGGTCACTGTGTAAAGAGAATTGTAAGCATTAGGTAGGGAGGGTCACTGTGTGAAGAGGATTATGGGTATTTGGTTGGGAAGGTAATGAGGATTATGGGTAATGAAAAGGTAGGAAAGTTAACTTGGTAATGAGGGTTGAGGATGTTAAAAGGGGGAGCTTTCTTGGTTATGAGAATTATGGGTGTTAAGTGGAGGAGGTTTATTAAGGGTGTTAGGCCTAGGAGTTTTCTTATGGTTGTAAGATTAGGGAGTTTTCCTGTGGGTGTTAGGTTGGCGAGTTTTCTGGATAGTGAGAATATGGATGTTAGATAGGGCAGCTCGCTGTGTAAGGAGGATTGCTTCATATTGGTTTTGTTTCTTTCTGTGATCAGATTTTTTTTTTATTTTACTTAAAGTTTTGCTGTGTTATTTTTATTGTCATGTTAACAAGTTCTCACAAGCATTTGTCGTTTGAGGGAAATTAAGGCATATTTGTTACATTGACTGTTTTACATTGCATGCAATAAAATATTGTCTAACTGGGAAATCCATTGTTGATTTATTGAACTTATTAATCTGGATTTAAAATGGGATTTAAATGTTCAAAATTTTGCAGTAATATCCGCCCTCCCCTAGATCAATAGTTAAAAAGTCTTTCAAAGAAAATTTCATTTTTGCCATAGTAAATCTCTAAATCTAGGAGTCAAACGAGGAACAGCTAGGATTTATGTCGCTAGCGTAGGTTTACATGTACATAGTCAGATCCAGGATTTCAAATAAAGGTGGAGGTGCCTTCATGAGATGAGGCAGGGGGTCTAGCTCTGTGAACTGCCTTTAGACCCTAAGGGGGAAGCCCCTGATTGGAGCAGAGCCCCCTGAAACTGATGCATGGGTTTTTAAAAGTACAGCAGCCTGCAATTCATAAACTGGGGTCTAAGCTAACCCTAATTGACATCGCTCTATATTCCTTTCGAAAAAGTGAGACTGGGCGCACTTGTTTCAGACAGCCGGGCAATGACCCGGTTCACTTTTATCACATGACATATTGACCCGATCAGTGTCGCTGAAACAAGTGAAAAATAAGCCGGATATTGCTGGTATTGGCGCTGTTGTTGTAAAAAATTTCTCTGATCGCACGAGAACAACGATTTAGTGAATATATTTCGTTTAAATATTTACTAGATCCATTCAATTTACAATTTGTGAATTTGGAGAGTATATGGCCTAGTTACCCATAGAACTGAAAAGCAGTTTAAAAAAAATGTTGGTTTTGCAAATATGTTGTAAAAGTCTCTTATTATCTCAGTAGTGTATGTTTATTGACACTGATAAAAAACGAATGTTTCACCATCAAGAACATTTCTACCTCCGTTTTCCGCCATATTGCTTTTCATTTAGCCGCTCGAAATTTTTCGGGCGATCCGGGCTACTTTATGACCGCTGTAACCGTGAAAACTGTCGCTAGTGCTCAGTGTCGCTCTTAATAGAATATATAGGGAAAAGAGCGACACTGAGCACTGGCTTCTGCGCATGCCTAGGGATTTCGGTCGCTTCAAATCGAAGCGGTGTCCCACTAAATTTAATTCCATGGTAATAATATCCAAAGTTGTAGATTTTTATGTTTTCTTTGTTTATTTTAATCTTAAAAGAAGGCAAGACAAATAAAATTTTAGAATTTTAGAACTTTTCAAATTTTTTTACCTCGTATAGAATTATTAAATGATCTTTTAAATTTCTATATTATAGAGAATAAACGGCTACACATTTAATCGCGGTAAATTGAACAGATACTTGTATTTAAAAAAAGAAGAAAAAACATGCCACAGTCCCTCAGTCATTTCTTAAT
>PRKT01000020.1:2954223-2972069 GCA_003671525.1 Saccostrea glomerata | reverse complement strand
TTTTTTTTCAGTCAATTAATAAATATCTAATTAAATTAGTCATATATTGCACTTCTTCTTATGTAATTTTAGAGATGAAGTATCACATGAAAGCCCAGATCAGATGCCGATCGCGATGCAATAGAGTCGAATGTCAAACACTTATTTTTCAAGATTTTGCTGAAAATATTAAAAAAAACAGAATTCTTTAACAGTCTTGGAACTTTATTACTTCGATTTTACTTCATTTTAAACACTAATTGCGTCTATATGTGGCGATTACAACTTTCTCTGGGTCTAATTATACGAGTGTCGAATTGCACGGCTACCGCTTTTTTCAGAGCGACACTGAGCACTAGCGACAGTTTTCACTGGTACACCGCCCGGCGGCTTAAAAATATTTGAAACAAGTGACTTGCCCGCTTCCGGAATATTAACCGGCTTGACCCGGCTTGACCCGGCTTATGAAACAAGTGTGCCAAGTATGAGATCAAAAGTGTGCTCATCTAAGTTTTATGGCCCCCACCCAGGCACGTAGCATCGTTTTTGAAAGTGGGGGGGGGGGGCAACCTGAGAAATTTTTTTTTACTTACCTGAAAAAGTTGACAAGGGAAAAAAAAAACAAACAAACCGAAAATTAAAAATTGAAAATTGCACCTTATGATCAAGAAAGACAAAAAAATTCTTCTCTGGGTAGGAAAGCTGAAACTTAGTTGGAAGCATCCTGGGGTAGTGTAGATTTTAAATTGTCCAGTCATGACCCCTGGACGTAGGGTGGGGCTACGATAGGTATTTTGAGTGAGAAAATCTGGTGCCAGAATGTTACTCAGGTGACCATTGTAACACATGGGCCTTTTGTGAAATTCTTTCAAAAGGTGACTGAACTCTTAACAGTTTCAAAGAAAGCGACGAAGGACCTTAATTTGTTCTATTTATAATGTACTGTTATGTTAATTAATGTGCAAGTGTTGCAAATTCAAACCAGTAGAGCTACAGTCTCATCATTTCCTTCAATGTTGATCTTTTAAAATTTTTGCACTTTTAAATCAGGATGTTTTGAATCATTTTCACATAACTACGGTGGCTGGTATAGGGCATGGTATGAGAATTTTTTTTATAAATTCGTGGCCACGAAATAAAAATTCGTGGGAACGAAATAAAATTCGTGGCCACGAAATAAAATTCGTGGGAACGAAATAAAATTCGTGGCCACGAAATAAAAATTCGTGGGAACGAAATAAAAGTCGTGGCCACGAAATAAATTTCGTGGCCACGAAATAAAAATTCGTGGCCACGAAATAAAATTCGTGGGAACGAAATAAAATTCGTGGCCACAAAATAAAATTCGTGGCCACGAAATAAAATTTGCTGCCGGAAAATTAAAATTCGTGGCCACGAAAAAAAATTCGTGGGAACGAAATAAAATTCGTGGGCACGAAATAAAATTCGTGGGAACGAAATAAAATTCTTGGGAACGAAATAAAATTCGTGGCCACGAAATAAAAATTCGTGGCCACGAAATAAAATTCGTGGCCACAAAATAAAATTCGTGGCCACGAAATAAATTTCGTGGCCACGAAATAAAAATTCGTGGCCACGAAATAAAATTCGTGGGAACGAAATAAAATTCGTGGGAACGAAATTAAATTCGTGGCCACGAAATAAAATTCGTGGCCACGAAATAAAATTCGTGGCCACGAAATAAAGTTGTGCTATAAAGTTTCATATTTAGCTTCTTCCATTGTATGTCATTCAAGATGAACGGACTTATTATTATCATTCAATTGGACTCAGCCAAATAGATTTAAGGGTTATGGGTATTAAATAATATGCCTAAATCATCGTTTACTATTGAAATTTGATTTTTGCCGGTAAATTGCATGAAGAGCTGATGTACGAATAAATAATATCAATACTGATTACACTAGTTTATCGCAATTTTTTCCTTAACAATTACATGTACCTTTATTGAAGTGAACGCACTTTCATTTGTATTAAACAGTTGAGTTTTATGTGAAAACAATCATGACAATATATGAATATTGCTCTCATTTTTAAGATGTCACGCTCCCGATAATAGGGGCATACTCTGCCACTAATTGTTAAATAAATAAACATTGAGTGATTGACTAAAAAAGCCTTACAATTACAATCTATTTATCTGAAACATCTAGCAATAAATGTGTGAAAAACATTGAAAGATGCACTGGACATAATCTTAGCTATTGTAAATAACATGTTTTCTCAGCTTTTTGTCTGCAGATCCGCGCGCGCGTCTAAGGACACATCTAAATTACGAACCCTATCTGTCAATACACTAGATTCTTTATCTTTTATTTTGTGGCCACGAATTTTATTTCGTTCCCACGAATTTTATTTCGTGGCCACGAATTTTATTTTGTGGCCACGAATTTTATTTCATTCCCACGAATTTTATTTCGTGGCCACGAATTTTTATTTCGTTCCCACGAATTTTATTTCGTTCCCACGAATTTTATTTCGTGGCCACGAATTTTATTTCGTTCCCACGAATTTTTCTTTCGTGGCCACGAATTTTATTTCGTTCCCACGAATTTTATTTCGTGGCCACGAATTTTTATTTCGTTCCCACGAATTTTTATTTCGTTCCCACGAATTTTATTTCGTGGCCACGAATTTTATTTCGTTCCCACGATTTTTAATTTGTTCCCACGAATTTTATTTTGTGGCCACGAATTTTATTTCGTGGCCACGAATTTTATTTCGTTCCCACGAATTTTTATTTCGTGGCCACGAATTTTTATTTCGTGGCCACGAATTTTATTTCGTTACCACGAATTTTATTTCGTTCCCACGAATTTTTATTTCGTGGCCACGAATTTTATTTCGTTCCCACGAATTTTTATTTCGTGGCCACGAATTAATAAAAAAAATTCTCATACCATGTCCTATACCAGCCACCGTACATAACTCATAAAAATACCTGCCCAAAATAAATTGAGCGTTATAAAATATTTTATCACAACACAGTCATTGAACACATGAATTCTATGTGCTTGTACTTTAAATGCGAAAAGTGGTGACAATATATAGCTTGATGGGACAGACTTTAAATACATGTATATTATCCCATTTTAGAGTGCTCTTTTAAGGCTGAATAAATTTTATTTAGGCATAATCATGGGGGGTCTGACTTGAAGTATAGCTAGCTTAAAAAAATTTAGACATCTTCATTGCCTGTCATAAGTAAAGTTAGAATAACTGGATTTAATTGTGTTTTATTGACAATACAGTACTTTTATCATATTGTTCCGATCATTTTTATTCACATAAACATAATTTATCTTTTTTCCCTTCTATCTGATCATGCTGATTATTAATATCTAGTCCCGGATCGGATCGATTAGTATGTTTCATATCGCATTTCCGATGTTGCGATGTCAAGGGGAAAAAATTAGAAAATAGAAGCTTCAGACTGTCTACAGTTGAATTATGTCACGCTTGAGGTACAGAGGGAGGGCTGGAAGAAAACGATCGTGAACTTTGGAAGTTGAAGGAATTTTTCAATTTTACGGAAGAAAAATGCACCAAAAAACAGACGGTAGCATGACCTGCAAGCGTGGCATGTGTTTACAGAAGATCAGTCATGGAGTAATATGGAGTTTAGAAACAGTCTTTTATCAGTAAGTACATCGTTTTAGTGGAATTATTACCATATGCATAATACACACAAGTCATTAGTGCAGTAAATGAAATTTGCAGATTTCACCATTAAGTATAAGCTAAAAGTCCAAAGTATAACTAAGTTAACATTATTAAGTGTTACACTCGAGAGAAAAGTGATTATCTGACAAAGAATGTTTAGAATAGCTAAATGAGGTTTTCCCTGTCTTTGAGGATTTTTTTTAAAAATGTAAACCTAAACCGAATTCTTTGACTAGTGTCAGATGTATGGGTCCATGGTCAGTTCCCAGTCCAGTCATACATTTCTCCTATCAGTAGATGTGATAAAACAAGTAGTAGATCGCCAGAGTTGGGGGAAAATGTCATGCTAAGAGTTAAGGAAAGAGCCTTGTCAAATTTAAGATAATGTGCCGTAAACTAAAATAGTTTATGGCACATTCTATTGTACTTGTCTAGTATGTGTATCTTAAAGGGAGGGGAAATCTAATGTTATAAACACTTTCTACCACTAGTCATGATGGGAGATAAATTCAAAGATAAATACAAGGTGATTGTTTGATTTTAGCCTTGGAAATTTTGTTGGTACATATCCAGTCCTGACCATTGTGCTGAGTTTTGTGGTCTGTGGGATTGCCTCCCTTGGGATGGCCAATTTTACAGAGACTGACATAACAGAGAAGCTATGGGTGCCGTCCTACTCCCGCATACAGAAGGAGAAGAAATGGGTGATGGAGTACTTTCCACCGGACACCAGATTCGCGAAGATAATCACTGTAGAAAACAACATTCTATCACCAAGATCACTGAACGCTGTAAGAAGTCTATCATGTTTATAAAACTGAAAAAAATGTAATGAAATTTAATCTGTATATCCTGCTGCCAAAGAATACAATTTATCTAGCAATTTTTCCCTTATTAACTGTAATCAATTGGTAATTTAATATTTTATTAAAAATATTAGTGTATGAAATGCTTTTTTGTGTGTGTAGTCTTTTTATATTTACTTGATTTTCTGTTTAATCTTTCAGATGTTAGATATTTATGAAAAAGCAGTATCCTATTACAAAGATGGATACTCGTATCAGTCCATGTGTTTAAGGTATAATGTTTTCTTCCTCTGTAGAATATAGACAGGGTATAGGTATAAGGTCATAGTCAAATTATATAAAAACCTGTACAATGTCTTTAATCAAAAAAAAAAATAATATCTTGAATTTAAATGTCATAATTCCATTCTAGAGTTGGTTCCCACTGCAAAGTTAACAGCATTTTGGAGATTTGGTCATACAACAAAACTGCCATATCACATTTGACCTACAATGATGTCCTAAATGACATAAATAGCATCAAATACAGGTTTGTAAATAGAAAACATGTGCTAGACTATGAAGTTATGGACTTTATGGGGCCTATTTTTGGAGTTTGTGGCAAAGTCCCTTGAACACAACCTCCTCTAGAGTGAAGGAGAGATCTTCTAGGGAAACCTCAATTTGTCATGTATCCTTGAAATGAAGTCCCATGAAAATATCAAAATTAAAGAGTTCGTTTAATTTCAGTCCACTGTTCCATAATGAGCTAGATGTCAGCACTGTGCTAGGGAATATTTTATTTGACGAGGAAGGTAAAATTATCGCAGCTGGGGCGGCCTCCATGCTGTTTCTTTTGAAGGATGAAGAGGAGGTAAGAGTTATCTTTCCTGAGTTGTCCTTGGCATTTACTGATTTAGGACATTCTAAATAATTTTGCTGACAATGGTAGATGCAGATAAATATGTATTTTAGTCTTTGTTTATTTCCCTTCTTTTAATTGCCAATAGACGAGGTCAGTGGCCATGAACTGGGAGATGGAGGTCATCCAATCAGTACAAAAAGGTCATCAACATTTACAGGAGATTTATGTATACGCCACTCGCAGGTAAAATTTACCGAGACATTAGAGAGAATTACAAATGTCCGTAGTCGAATGCTAAAACTGTGCTGAAATATGAGGAAGCTGTAAAAAATCAAAATCTTAACAAAAATGGTTATAAGATATACGTTTGTGATACACTCCCATGACTCATTTGATTCTCTTTTCTTTTACATTTTGTTTTGTCATTTCTTCAGTTTTGATGATGAGGGATATGGAGCGGTCAATGAGGACATTAATCTTCTGTCCGTCGGCATCTGCATCGTCCTCATCTTTGTCATCTTAACTCTTGGAAGATTTAATCTCGTAGAACATAAGGTAAAACATTTAGTTTAATATGAATATGAGCCAACTAAATGTTTAGCTATAGCTGTACTCTGCTAATTTAATGATATAATTAGAGTGTAGTTTTTGTTGTCCTGTATGTCTGTCTGTCTGTTTTCAGCTTCTGCTGTCCCTAGCAGGACTGTTGAGTGTGGGGATGTCCATTGGTTTTGCTTATGGTTTAGCTACGACATTTGGCGTTATTTATGGCCCTGTACATGCTCTTATGCCTTTTCTGTTGCTAGGTAATTTTCCACGAAAAAAATTATATGATATAATTCATACTGGAGATATAATGATTTAAAATAGCAACTGTAAGTGAACATTATTTGATTGGCTGTCTTATTTTGAACTTTGACCTGATTAATAATGCCTGTCTTTTTTGAACTTTGACATTATAAGATGTCTTAATGTGAACTCTGCCTTAATTGGCTGTCTTATTTGAACTTTAGATGCATGTTTCTTTGATATATCTTCTAAGGTATTGGTGTGGATGATATGTTTGTCATTGTGGAAGCATGGAAAAATCTGACCCCTGAGGAATGCCAGCTTCCCCTCCCTAAACAGATCGCCATGACGATGAAACATGCCGGTGTATCAGTGACTGTGACTTCCATTACAGATATTGTGGCCTTTGCAATAGGAGCTTCAACTGTAAGAATTTCTGAAGTGATGAGTTGTTTTAATTAATGCACAATAATCATTTAAAATTGAATCAATTTACAAAAATAGAACTGATGAAAACTTTTCTTTGTAGAAAAATATTAATAAATAACTGGAAATTATATTCAAAATAATTTATTTAATGTTTGAAACATAAAAATTACCTGTAATATGCATCACTTGTAGGTGATACCAGGCCTGAGTGCTTTCTGTATTGATGCGGCCCTCGGAATTCTGGCCTTATTTATTCTCCAGTCCACGTTTTTTGTGGCCTGTCTGACTCTGGATCAGAAACGCATCAAGGCTAGGAGAGACGCCATATTGTGTTGTCTAGCTTACAAAACCTTTGAACCCAATAAATGTAGTCAGAAAAATTTTCTGGCTTTAGCTTTTAAGAAATATTTTGGACCATTTCTGATGAAGATTCCAGTCAAGGTCAGTTAAAATTCATAGCAGATAAAAAAAAGATTAAGGATAAAACCAAGCAGAAAATTGAAATGTTCATAGTTACTCATTCTGCGAAATATAGAATGCATATATTTCTTCTCTCAAATCTAATTGATGAAGGTGAAGACTTCATTCTTTAAATAAATGGTATGCATATATTAAAGTGAATTTTACTGGTACTTTGAATTTCTTCCAGATTTTAGTTGTGATGGTGACTGCGTCTTTGCTAGGGGTCAATATCTATGGCTTTTATAACCTAAAGCAAGACTTTGACCTAGTTATGTACATCCCGTCTGACTCCTATGCTCATAAATTTGCCAAGGCCCAAGAGAAGTACTTCCCAGACAGAGGGGTGGATGTAAATGTTTACTGTGGTGAGTTTTAATTTTATATAGGTAACAAAAACCATGCTGATCATAGATTATAAAAGGAGCTTATAAATTGGAAAGTTAATCATGATCATCATCCATCGCTGTGTCTGACTGGCCGATTGTTGATAAACAGTAAAAACATCTGTTGTGAATTTTAAGGATTTGGTTTTAAATATTTTTACTTGAAAAAAAGTCAAGACAGAAAGGAAATAAATTCAATTTCAGTTTTGTTTAACCTAAATTGGCCTTTTGAGGTTGAATTGAGCTACTGTCTATTTTGAGATTTCTAGTACATGTAAATATTTTGTTTATGCAGGTTTTCTGCAAAAACATTAGATAAATAAGAATATTTTTCATGCTGAATTGATATTGAACAGTATCATGCTTAGAGAAATATGTTTATTTTAAAAATTTCAAAGTTTGATATCATGGAAGAGATTAAATTTTCTTTTAGGTGACATACATTATGGCTCTAGCCAGAAGATCTTAAATGACATGTTAGCAAAAATCCGAGCTGATCCTGGGGTGGAGAATGGAACACTCATTAGCTGGTTCCCGGCCTTTACTGCTTGGCTGAGAAGTAGAAATGATTCAAATATGGCCAAATACAGTATGCCAAATTCTTGTGGATAAATGCATGAAATGATAATGTTATGGGTCAGAATAACCCTAAATGCCAGCAAAGATCAATAACACAATTTAAACTTAACAATAATTTATTTACAGTAATATATAATAAGTATATGAAACATAAAGTACAAACTTAGCAAGAATCTAAAAATACATACATCAGAGTGTCCGTTGCTGCACACAATGTCCCAGTGAAAATATGTCCCAGTTGTAACTCAATGGTGCTCATACGACAAAAGTCTCTATGCATCGAATTGACAGGGTATTTATACAGTATTATAAATCTAGAATATTCTAGAAGTTGTAAGTACATGATATTACTGGAAAGTTCTGGACATACACAAAGTTCAGGAATGTTCTAGAAACAATGACCGAACATATTGACCACTCTGGAATGTTCAAGAAACTTAATGTTACTAATAATAGACATGATGAAACAATACAAATATAACACACCTCACAACACCTCCCCCCTTAAAAAGTTTGAATGTCAATGAAAAACATATGTACATTAATACAAAAATCTAATTTGTTTATGATACTCTGGACAAGGCATCTGCAATAACATTGTCTTTGCCTTTGATATGCTTAATTGTTATGTTGTATTCTTGTAACAACAAACTCCATCTAGTCAGTCTTTGATTCTTGTTTGACAATTTATGCAAAAATGTCAGGGGGTTGTGATCCGTATATACAAGAATTGGATGCAAAGTAACATTCAAATAAACATCAAAATGCTGTAAGGCTAACAACAAAGCAAGGCATTCCTTTTCAATGGTGGAATAGTTTTGCTGACATTTTGTAAGTTTCTTTGAAAAATAAGAAACAACTCTATCTACATTATCACTATGTTCTTGAAACAAAGCTGCCCCGATTCCAACATCACTAGCATCAACAGTAAGCTTAAATTGCTTAGAAAAATCTGGAGTTGACAGAACTGGATTGCTCATAAGGACAGATTTGATTTTATGAAACGATTTTTCACAGTCCTTTGTCCATTCAAAGTTAACCCTCTTTTGTAAAAGATTTGTAAGTGGACTAACTACTGAGGAAAAATTTGGACAAAATTTTCTGTAAAACCCAGCCATGCCCAAAAACCTCATTAACTCTTTCTTGTTTGTAGGAATCGGGAACTTTGCAATAGCTTCCACTTTAGCCATAATGGGTGTAACATAACCTTGACCTACTCTATGACCTAAATACTCTACATAAGCATGACAAAATTCGCTCTTCTCAAGGTTCACAGTTAAGTTTGCTTTAGCTAAAATGTCAAATAAAGCACGCATGATTCGGAGATGTTCGTCCCATGTGTCGCTGTATATGACGACATCATCAATGTAGGCCTCGCATCCCTCGAGGTCTTGAAGGAGGGAGTGAATCATCCTTTGGAATGTAGCCGGTGCGTTTTTCATGCCAAAAGGCATTACTTTATACTGGTAAAGTCCATCTGGTGTAGCAAAAGCAGATATTTCTTTTGCTCTTTCTGTTAACGGTACTTGCCAGTAGCCTTTCAACAGGTCAAATTTACTGACAAATTTGGCGTTTCCAATGCGGTCAATACAGTCATCGATTCTAGGTATTGGAAATGAATCAGTTTTGGTAACAGAATTCACCTTTCTATAGTCTGTACATAATCGGTACGAACCGTCCTGTTTTGGTACAAGAATACATGGTGAGCTCCAATCACTTTTACTAGGTTCAACAATGTCATTGTCCAACATGTACTGCACTTCCCTTCTTAGGTACTGCAATTTTATTGGATTCAGACGGTACGGATGTTGTTTGATAGGCAGAACGTCACTCACTATGACATCATGACAAGCTGCATTAGTTTTCTTTGGAACATCCGAAAAGATTTGATGATACTCATTCATCAAGTTTTTAACTTGTTCTTTTTGGTGAATGTTCAAATGTCCAAGTTTGGCATCCAAATTAGCCAAAACTTCTGAGTTTTTCAAACGAACACTCTGATTACAATCTTTCTCATTCATCTCTACACTCGTATCACTTTCAATACAATTTTGAACAGTCTTAGCATTGGCTAAAGTGGAAACTGGTTTTACAGAATTTCGGTCACACCTTTCAAAATACTCTTTTAACATGTTAATGTGACAAACCCGTTTCTCTTTACGTCGACCTGGTGTCTTAACTACATAGTTTACATCACTGATCTTGCTTTCAATTTCATAAGGGCCATAAAATCTGGCCTGTAAAGGATGACCAGGAATAGGTAAAAATACAAGAACCTTATCACCTGGCTTAAACACCCTATTTCTGGCATCTTTGTCATACCACATTTTCATTTTCATCTGAGAATTCTTCAAATTGTCTTGTGCTAATTTACAAGCATTGTAAAGTTTTTCTTTGAAATCAGACACATAATCTAAAAGATTAAGATCAGTAGTCTCAGTCAGCCACTTTTCCTTCAACAATTTCAAAGGACCTCTAACTGTATGACCGAACACCAATTCAAAAGGACTGAACCCAAGAGACTCCTGGACTGCTTCTCGTGCAGCAAATAGTACAAGATGAACCCCTTCATCCCAGTCTTTTTCATACTGGTAACAATAGGTCTTCAGCATTGTTTTTAGGGTTTGATGAAAACGTTCTAGCGCTCCCTGGGACTCAGGATGATAAGCAGTTGATCTATATTGCCTTATACCCAACTCATGCATGACTTGCTGGAACAACCCCGACATAAAATTTGAGCCTTGATCCGACTGAATTGCCTTGGGTGCTCCTACAAAACTGAAAAACTTGGTTAGGGCCTTAACTATGCTCTTTGCCTTTATATTCCTAAGAGGTATGGCTTCAGGGAATCGAGTGGATGTACACATAATGGTAAGTAAATACTGGTTCCCAGATCTGGTCCTAGGCAAAGGTCCTACACAATCCACCAACACTCGACTAAACGGTTCTTCAAAAGCTGGAATTGGTTGGAGAGGGGCGGATGGTATCTTCTGGTTCGGTTTACCTACCATCTGACAGACATGACACGACTTACAAAACTCAGAAACATCCTTCCTTAGCTTAGGCCAATAAAAATGACTCAAAATCCTATTATAAGTCTTATTGATACCTAAATGACCAGCCATAGGTGTATCGTGAGCTAAACTCATGACATCTCGACGATAAGCAGCTGGGACCACTATCTGGTGAACAACACGCCACACTTCATCTGGGGAAGCGTCAGGTGGTCGCCATTTTCGCATAAGGATGCCATCTTTCATATAGAAGCATTCTCCAACTTTAGTAGCCTCTTCTGGTGGAAGTGCCCTCTTACTAAGTTGAATGATATCTGGGTCTTTATGTTGTTCAGAGAGTAAACGTTCTCGGCTGAGGATGTCCTTGCCTTGGCTAACTAGTGGATGCAACTCATCATCCTCACCACCAAATTTTGGTAACAGTTCTTTCTTCTCTTGCTTCTTGATATTGTGTGGTTCCATGCTTGTTTGAGTGCCATCAAGGTCAGATAAGAAAGTGTCATTCAAATCAATATCAACAGAGGAATTCGTCTCGTCAAAGGCTTGAGTATGGTCTGCCTCCATTTCTCGTCTTCTGGCCATCGCTCTAGTAACAGCACAGGCTGGATAAATGTCATCATCTTCATCATCGCACATGACATCTGGAGTGATTTTCTCACAAACTATAGGATCTGGTACAACTTTTCCACCAGCTAAATCGTTGCCTAGCAACAAAGAAATGCCTGGAACGGGAAGAGTAGGTCGAACACCTACGATAACAGGTCCAGTAACTAAATCTGACTTCAAACTAATTCTATGCAGGGGAACATCAATGACGCCTAGCTCCACACCCTGTAATAAAACTGACCCACCAGTAGAAGTCTGCTCAGACAAAGGAAGCACGCCCTCTAACAATAACGTCTGTGCAGCACCAGTATCTCTCAAAATCTGGACAGGTTTTATTTCGCTAGAGTCACCGAGTGAAACAAATCCCTGAGACATAAAGGGCTTATAATCCTCCATAGAATCAATAGAACTGGACTGTGAACCCTGGACATCAGGAGTGTCAGAACAAATCGAAACTAAGGCTTCTCTATCACCTCTAACTGCCGCACAAGCATGTGGTTGAGTTTTATCAAAATCATTTTTTCTCTTAAGTTTAAAGCATTCACTGATCAGATGACCCTTTTTCTTACAATAACTACAAGTAGGAAGCGACCCTATTCCAGATGATCCTTCAAAACGTCCTGGACCGGACTTAGAACCACCTTGGGATGGAGACTGGGAACTTGTGAAAGACTGAGACCCTGAACCACTCTTTTTATATGTGTCTGAATTTGTAGAATTACTGCTAGTCTGAGATCTTGATACAAAATTCTTTTTATGAGACAAAGCATAAGTATCAGATATGACTGCTGCCTCTTCAAGAGTTTTCACATTCTTATCTTCTAGATGTGTTTTCAAATCTTGAGTAACACATTCCTTAAACTCTTCTACCAGGATGACTTGGCGCAAATTAGCAAAAGTTTTATCAAGTTTCTTAGATCTAAACCAGTGATCGAATAAATCTTCTTTCTCTCGTGAAAATTCAACAAATGTTTGATTATCAAACTTTCTATACTTTCTGAACTTTTGTCTATATGCTTCAGGTACTAATTCATATGCTTTTAATATTGCTGCTTTGACCTTCTCATAGTCTGAACTTTCAGCTACCCCTAGTGCAGAGTATACCTCAGCTGCTTTGCCAACCAGTACACTTTGTAACATTGTTGACCAAACGTGTTGTGGCCATTTAAGATTTTCTGCGACTTTCTCGAATTGGGGAAAATACTTGTCTACAGATTTTTCTTGAAATTTCGGAACTAACCTAATATTTTTTGCTGCATCAAATTCATTCTTGACTAATGAGGGTTCTGGTTTCTGCTGTAATCTTAATTTCTCTAATTCAAAGTTCATTTCACGCTCTCTTTCTCGCTCTTCTCTTTCTCTATCTAATTTGTCTAATTCAAATTTCCGTTCACGCTCTCGTTCTTCAAATCTCATTTTTTCCAACTCTACTTGATACTGAAATTCTGACATATTATAAGATTCTGATTTAAGTGTATAATCTGGAAGATCATATTTTCCAAAGATGTTTTCTTCAACTAGTTTGTTTGCAACCTTTATTCTAATGTCTTGCTTTCTCTGTGAAGATTTAACCTCTAACCCAAGATGCAAACCTAACGCGATCAAGTCATCCTTTTTTAACGTATCAAAAACCTGTACACTTGGTGAACTAAGAAAGTCTGTGACCGAAAATACCATGTTGATTTTTGCTGGCTTATAGTCAAATTTAACGGTTCAATAAACAAAATTTTGACAATAAACTGCAAAAGTGCAAGAAATTCTTTATCCCGGACGAGCCCCCAATTCTGTTATGGGTCAGAATAACCCTAAATGCCAGCAAAGATCAATAACACAATTTAAACTTAACAATAATTTATTTACAGTAATATATAATAAGTATATGAAACATAAAGTACAAACTTAGCAAGAATCTAAAAATACATACATCAGAGTGTCCGTTGCTGCACACAATGTCCCAGTGAAAATATGTCCCAGTTGTAACTCAATGGTGCTCATACGACAAAAGTCTCTATGCATCGAATTGACAGGGTATTTATACAGTATTATAAATCTAGAATATTCTAGAAGTTGTAAGTACATGATATTACTGGAAAGTTCTGGACATACACAAAGTTCAGGAATGTTCTAGAAACAATGACCGAACATATTGACCACTCTGGAATGTTCAAGAAACTTAATGTTACTAATAATAGACATGATGAAACAATACAAATATAACACACCTCACAACAATAATCATTATTATTCAAACTAAAAATAGTCTTTTTAAGTCAAAAGGTAAATTGGATTTAATTTATTACATGATTGCGCTTTAAATTAAAACATTGAAAGTACATGTATGATGTCAGAACACAGTAATGCTAAAACAGTGATGATGTTTTGTTGACTCGTGATTCCTTTAGATCACTATCCATATGATGAGCTGGAATTTGATTCTTTGGCCCTGAAGTTTATAGAGCAGACCCCAGTAGGGCAGGCCTTCAGAAGATTTGTCAAATTCGACAAAACAATTCACCCACCAATACTTAAGGTAAGGCAGCAGTGATGTTATACATAAGAGAGGATTCGCTAACACATAAAGAGTTAGATTTGGTTCTGTTTGGTGAAGCTTGATATGTATTTCTTTGCTATTATCCAGCATTTTCACTCCTTTGTTGCAGGCTATGTACTTCTCACTAAGACACACCAGTCAGCCAGACTCACAGGCAGAAATTGAAGAGATGGAAAATCTACGTAAAATCACAGATAACTCAGGACTTCCCGAGGGGATGTGCTTCCCATATTGTCCCCAGTATCTGACTTACGAGACAAACAAGGTCATTAAATTCTGTAGCTTCTTCATCAGCAGCAGTGGTTGACACATTTTGTTTTGGAAGTTTTCTGATAATTTGATGAAATTGATGTACATGTACTGAACCTTTCTCATTGTGTAGGTTTTACAGAGAGAGTTATACCGTAATCTGGCCTTGGCAGGAGCATGTGTGTTCTTTGTAACTCTGGTTTTGATTGCCAATATATGGACCAGTATGATAGTGTTCTCTTGTGTCATATTTACTCTGGTAAGTTAATAGTTTACATTTCTGTAAAGTTTACTCTCCTATTAAGTTTACTACACAACAGTTGGTTTTTTTATTAACAACCAGCAAATGATACCTTTAAGATAACTGTGTTTTGTTTATTTTCCACCAATTGACAGGATTGAACTATGTAACATTACACATGTGTATATACTAACTTAAAGCTGTTGTTTATTCTGTGTATTTACCTGTAGGTTGATGTGGCTGGGACCATGTATTACTGGGGTGTTACTATAGACACTGCTAGCAGTATTCTGTTGACCCTGTGTGTAGGCCTAGCAGTGGATTACTCTGCACATATAGGTCACACCTTTATGACAGTGTCTGGAAGTAAAAATGGTAAGCTCCTTATAATGGGGGGAGGGGGTTTTTCTCTGAATTAGTGCTTATAGATTTCATGATTGTGAAACGTTAAAATTATAAAAGAAAATAATTGAATAATGAGTAAAAACTTAAAAACTATGAAAGAGAGGCATGTGCACATTTTGACTTCTAGTCATGGACAATGCACATTCATCATAACGTCTAGCTGTTTTGTCTTAGAACGTCCGGTGATGGCGCTGACAGAGATAGGGCCTGCCGTGTTTAATGGTGGATTCAGTACGTTCCTGGCCTTCGTTCTCCTGGCAAACAGTAGCAGCTATGGCTTCTCTTTGTTCTTTAAGGTTAGTCACTACAGTATTGCAAGTAATTGGGCTGTTCCATGGTTTGGTCTCCCTCCCTGTTGAGTACACCATTAGTATTTATTATGTGTACATCTTTGTTTAGGTATTTTTCACTGTGGTTGTGTTTGGGCTGTTCCATGGATTGGTCTACCTCCCTGTGGTGTTAAGTTGGTTGGGTCCAAAGCCATATGATACCTCTTCAGTGCATACCTCACCTAGAAAAGAGAAACCAGAGAAGCATTCCAATGGCTGCTTAGAGAACACTGCTACACAGAACCAGGTCAGTAATGGTGACTTAGTAACTGGGAAATTCTGTTTCCGTTGAAGATCTTGCATTTCTCTGTAATTTGTTCAGAATTGATAAAGTCAGCATCAATTAAAGCCAAATTTTCAAGTTTATTCCCTTAAGCCAACTGGCTCATTGGAGTAATAAATACACATTATTTAGAAAAGAATCATACAGAGAGAGTTAACATAAAAATATATACATGAAAATAGAGTTATAGATTTATAATATTGTTTTTCTTATGAATGTGGCAGCATTTTTTTTAAAAAAGCCATCATGACGTTAATTTCAGCTGATGTAATATAGTAATATTTTTATAAAATATTTTATTTACAAGAAATATATCTACTGAATGGGAGTGTATTTAATATTCATTGTAAAAAGCAACTCAATAACATTACCAGTTTCCGGAGAATTATAGTACTTGGAAAAAAGAAAAAAAAGCATTTTTGTTTGAAAATGCTACGAGTGAAAGAGAAAAATTTTCGGTTCTTCATATGATACACCTGTCCACAGTTGAAATAACTGTTTACATGTTTTTCATTGCTAACTTCCACAGTTATAGAAAATCTGAAAAAGAATATCTTGATACCCCTGACCAAAGTTTATAAAAGGTGGACTTTATTTCCTTTGCTACCTTGTTTTCAGTCATTTTAAAACATAAATATTTATTAGGTTTTATGTTAAAGTTTCAAACAAAGAAATGAAAATTATCATGTTCTGTAACATGATACATACATGGCAATTTTATTGTGAGCCCTTGCAATCAGTACGATTGGTGTATTGCTGTATATATAACACTTTTGATTGTCACTACTCATAAAATATTTACACAGTCATGAACTTAAATTCATGAAAATGTTTTAAATGTAAATCTCAATGGTACATGTATTATCGATTATGTAGACATATAATTTTGGGTAAGGTTGAATCAGGTAGACACAATGAAATTGAACTTGTGACAAAATGCCCCCATCCATTGATTGAAACATACTGATTAAATTGAGTATTAAATAAGCCATTAAAATGTACTTTATAGATATCAGATCTATCATTGATGTCACTTTCAATGATTTATCACTTCTGTTTAAGTACAGATGAACTTTTTTCTATATTACCCCTTTGTGTGACCTTCTGAAGAACTTTTTATTTGACCTCTGGGGTTTGAATTTTTATCGAGTTTTAATGGCAGAAAATCTGTGATAACCTTTTATTGTTTGTTGTTCATTAGCAGACTTTCACTACATGACAAATTTTAAGGTTGTAAATGTAAATATGGTATTAAGTCATTAGTGATGCTTTTAGAAACGCTTTTACTTAATAGTAGGGATGGCAATCGATTGCAGAATTGTTAACCGGTTAACCAGAAAAGGTTCCGACCGATTAACCGGTTATTCGTATCAAGATGTACATTTTGACATTTTCTTTTCATGTACACAAGAAGGCTAAAAAAGACATTAGAAGTTACATTCTGTTTATTATTTTGATCAGGGTATTTTATGTTCATAAGAGTATATTTTATTTTAATTTCAATAAACAAGAATTAAAAAAAAAAAACACAAAAAAAAACCATGAATCTTGCTTTAGAAATCAGACAGGGATAATTTTGCATTGTCACCATAATCAATCTATGTCAGAACTCTCGCTTGATTTACAGTTTACAGCTTTCCTTCTAATGATTTAATTTACTAGATAATGGCAAAATATAGACATACCATGACTAAAGTGCTTAACTGTATTGTTTATAATATCATTAAAAAATCACAGAACTATCTGGGTAACGGCATGATGTTTTAAAAACAGTAATAATTAACACTTTATAAATTGACTAATTACCCCTACGATCTCACAGTGGATAGCGATAATTACCTCCAAATATTCTTAATTTTAAGATGTGTATAAACACTAAATAAACACATTTGTAGCGGTTTCCTTTCTAAAAAAAAAGAAGAAGAAGGAATTTTAAGGAAACTGTGTTCAAATTTACATAATATTTTTTTTCCGACTAACAGATTGCGGATTTTCTAACCAATTGCCATCATTCCGACCGATAAATCGATTTACTGGTTATGAATTGCCATCCCTACTTAATAGTTCTGTACTTGTTTTTGTAATGTTAGGTCGTAGGTTACTCGTTTATACAGTATATTCACTGAATCAATGTGTTTACAAATAAACATCATCTTGTATATGTAAATTGGTAGTTAAAGTTGACTACTAATTTCATCAACATTAGCCCCCCC
>PRKT01000020.1:2937060-2947503 GCA_003671525.1 Saccostrea glomerata | reverse complement strand
GAAAACATTTCAAAATATAATACCCGTAATAAGGAACAATACGCTGCCCCAAGATGCAGATTAGAATTATATAAAAGATCTTTTATTCCTGACGCTGTGAAACAGTGGAATTTATTAAAGACAGAAACAAGGGAAGCCATCTCAATCAATGCGTTTCGAAAAACCTTAACTACAGAAGTAAAAACTCCCCCAATCTATTTTTCATTTGGCAAACGTTATACAAATATAATCCATACTAAACTTAGACACAACTGTATACTTAATTATGATTTACACAAAAGAAATATTATTAATAGCCCTTTATGTTCATGTGGAAAGTATGAAGATGTTTATCATTTCTTTTTTGCCTGCAGAAATTATCCAAACGCTAGGAATAATCTTTTTAATCGCCTATATTTTTACTTGACGAATTGGTCAACATTGACACAAATTTGTTATTATGTGGTGATGTTAATTTGCCTGTAGAAACAAACACATATATTTTTGCTGCTGTGCATAAATTTATTGACGAGTCTTTTAGATTTTAAATTGTTATTTTTCTGAACAAATATCTCACTTGTATCTCTTTTGTATATATATCTCAATGTACTACATGTATTTTAATTGCATGACATATAGTTATATTTAAGGAGAGGAACTAGTAAGTTGAAAGAACTTGTTTCCAATCCTTTTGTTTATACAATAAAATATGTTCAAAACAATGTTCATCCCCCCCCCCTTCCAAAAATCCTATAAATCAGATAATGAGTTTGGTTTATAACTTAATGGAATAATGTTTTGTGAATTTAAACTTAAATTATCATTATAAATTCTGTTCTTTTGTTTAAGAGACAAAAATTCAATAGAATCTACATGCACCAACGCTTTTGTTCCTATGCGGAAAACTGTTAAGACGAGATGCTAAGGATTAAAAAAATGTTGAAAGCTTTTTTTAAGTGAGTGCCATACTATTTTTGTAAAATATTATCACAGAAAAGAAAATCCTCTGGCTGACTCTCTAAGCTTTTTTTAAAAGCTAAACTTGTTACATGTTTATGTTACGCTTGTCCCAGAAATCCCGCGAGATTTATACATTCTCCGACTTTTTCACAAAAGAGCGCACTAAGAACTTTAACTCTTCACTGGTGGAAATAGAACGTATTGTTATGAGTGGTGTCATCTGTGCACTCTTTAACACCCAGATTTGATTTCTAATTTCTCATCTTTTGTCTCCACATCTTTTTGATGTTGATGTATCAGACTGTTTGATCTACCTCCCCGTGTGTCTGACTGTTCTATCAATAATCTGTGGGTGTATTCAGGGGAAGAGCATGTCCACATCCCATAAAACAGATCTCCCTCTTGATTGGGATTGATTTACATTACAGAGAGGGGAAAATCAATTTATAATTATCTCATTTTTTTGACAATGTAAATACAATTTCCATTTTCACATTACTTGAGTTAAATTACAGGATATTTCAATTAGGAAAGCATGAAGGTTAAACAAAGTATTTTAAAAGCCTTATCTGAAACAGAGCATGTCAACATTCCCCATTTAAAGCTTTAATAAATCTGACAGGCACAGATCTTTTGATTTTACTGAAATAGATGTTTTCAGCTTTGATAGCAATATTGTTACATTGACAATAGCTACCCCAATGTGTACCTGGAGTTTTACTTACAATGTCTTTTAATTCTTATAATTTCATTCATACTCATATATCTTTTATTATAAATTCTTTTTAATTTTCTAAATGTTAGTAGATATTAAATTCGGAGAATCTATGAAATGGATACTGTAGAGAATCTAAATTATCTTTACTGGGGTTTAAACAAAGTTAAGAATTAACACTGGGATTTTGTGCTGTTTACAAGTATGTCAACAATTTTCTCATAGGCTTTCTTAATATCACATGTTCCATTTTAAGATTAAGAAAATCTAAAAGGTGACCAGCCCTTTTATGGTCTGATTCATATGTTTAGGCCATTCCAAGTTTTTTCTCTGTTTAGCATCCACCCATCTTTCAAAAACCTACCTACCTATTCGCAAAAAACACACAAGTCAAAATATAGAACACAGGCTTAAAAGTCATTAAATTGACACCCTTCAATTGATTTGATCTAACGAAACTGCTTTTATTAATAGAAGAAATATCTATTCTTAAGCAAAAACAAGGGATTAAATGCTTAAAATACACCTAATATAATTTACTGTACAGAATTATTTGGAGAAATTGACAAAATTCAAAAATTTCGACTAAATTAATCAATTTCAGGACTCTTGTTGTTTTGTTTTTTTATTTACCAGGTGCATGGAATGTCAAAAACCAAGGCGCACACGGACGCTAAACATAGAAAAAACTTGGAATGGCCTTAATAGTTTTTGCTGAAAAGACAATCTATTGAAATTTTGTTGTTGAAATTTTATGAATGGATATACATGTATTTGCATCATTATAAATAAATTGATATTTGTGTTTATTTTATTAACATTATTTGTACACACCTTTAGTGTCTAATTTTCCACATATTGTAGAGACAGCGAGTTTTCACCTTGTATAAAGCTGGAGGAAGTGAATCAGGTGTAATTCAGGTAACACATTATTGATTATTTTAATTAAAAGAAAATCTTTTTGTCGATAACTGAGTGTTCAGAATATATAAGAAGAACTTTATATTATATCATAATTACTGTGATTTTTCAACAGGGTATTTCAAACTTGAGAATTTCTTCAGGTCAGAGATGTTTCTATAGTAACCAAGATGGCTGCCAAGCAGTGATGGTTTATATCTAATATCTTTCTCTGCCTTGTACTTCACCTTCTAAACTTTTTTCTGTTGTATGTTAACTTATTCCCATATCTTTTGACATAAGACTCTGATTTCTTATCTTCCACTGTTTGTTTGCTCTATATAGAACAATTCAAAATTTTATGGTGTTTTTTTAAGTCAGTTCTTATGCAAATGAAAGTGAATTAGTCCCATTCACCAAGTAAATCTTCTTTTTAAATTTTTTTTTTTTACAAAAAAAAAATTCAGAGAAAATTATCCTGTAAATTATATTTAGCAAAAATGTCCTTGAAATGACATTCAGTTTTACTTATATGTTTACAAGAATTGTGACAAACTTCTCAATGAAGTCTGTTACTTTGTCATGCAATGTTTAGATCAATATTCTGGGATTAAGTTATTCTCCATGGGTATATGTTTGGGTCCAGTCATCAATTTAGCTGTCATGCAATACTTGATGTTATTCTTTTTTTCTGAAATGGGTCATGCCACATGGTAAATAATTTTTAACACAATCATGAAGAGTTGCTTGTGTCGATGTTGTTTTATTCATTATCAGAAATGTCACCAGGTTGGATTGGAGTCTGTAGCATATTCTGTTAGCTAGTTTTGCCAGAAATGTACCATTGAAAGTATATGAATAATTCAATGTCCCTATAATTATTACTTCAGAATAAAAAACTTTTCCAATAATATATCCAACTAAAAAGTATTGAAATAACCAATTTCACATGAAAGAGAATTTCTTTAATTCCATCTTTCATTGTGAACAAGTACTTCCAGGATTAATTTCTTCAGCTTTCATCAGTAGACTCAAAAGTTTGGAGGATTTTTGTATTTTCAAAATACAGTATATCTCCATCAGAGGGCCTATTCCATATTTTTATTATTTATATATGTATTTCTTTACAATGTAAGGTTTATTTGTGATATTAAGTTATTTACTTCATGTTTAATGTTGAAAGAAGACAGAAATAACATTTAATGTGTCTTTTAAATATGTTTTTTGTTTAGTTCTTAGGTAAATTATTATACTAGTATGTTTGTAATGATTTTTTATGTTATGGCCCTGTGCAATACATGACTGGGTATAATGGTTCTGATAAATCAAGTCTTATTATCCAATTGAAAAAAAAACTTTTTCTGCACTTTAATTTTCGAATAATTACTAGTACATGTATCTTGTTATTTGTGATTAACTGATTCTTAAACCCTCAAATATGGGTAGTAGCAAACATACTCTAGAATTTAAGCACTTGATTTTTATAGTTTTTAACAAAAACAATGAAGAATACACAGTATAAATATAGTCTTCACACATTTCTTTTTAACAACTTAACATTTGTATTTCCTTTAAATATTAATGTGCTTTTGGTCCCACCTCTGGCGATTTAAGCGCTTTTTGTTTGCTCTGCTCTCGGTTTTCTTATTATTTAATGATATATAAGGGCCATTTTGATATCAAACTTAAAGTAAACCTCAATACTCAGTAAAAAAAAATTTTTTTTGCATTACATAGACCCTTTCATAGATTGTTGCTCTCTCTTCTTTAACTCATACTTATCGCAAATCTCGCTTGAAAGTATTACACTGCTGCCGAAATAGCGTTGCCTTGAGTATTGATACTATTGGATTTGACAATTGAACAATTTGAATCACGGATTGCATTCTATAAAACAAGCGCTTTAATTGGTTGATTAGGACCCGCCCACTCTCGTGCAGTATCCTTTGCCTTTTAAGTTGGAAAGAGTCCAACGGCCTTGTGATGGTCGAAAACCGATGGTGACTTTTTGAACAAAAAACAAAGACTAACTATGAAATCACTTTATATAGCATGTGATATATTCCTGTCGCAGACTGTACATGTATATCGCTTGATGACAAACACTAATTTCATTTTATTTTACATGTAATTTTGCAGATTTTCTATTCACGGCATTTTCAATTTTCGGTGGTACAAATTGAAAACGCATATCCAGCTAATACAGGAGCACCCATTGAAGAAATATAAATTCATATGTGGTAAAACATCGGATTTAATTAAAAGTTTACTGTTTTGTTGTCACGAGTATAAAAAATACCATGCTTTAAATGTGTGTGTGCTACTGCATACCTATTTTAGTGGTCGTCATAGCAATATTTAAACTTGCGATCTGGAAAAAAACGAAATCCTTGTGCTGTGCACTTTTTACTGTAATGGCGAATATAATTTATATGCTCACTAAAAAATAATTATTATCACTTATATATACCAAAACTAAATACGTTTAATTTTATTGATCATGTTGATGTACTGAAGAAAAAACGGGAAAAACGGCCGTGTTTTTCAATCGCAAAAATTTGCCCCTGGTGACGCACGTATCATTTTAAGGCCAGTCCTGGGACAGATATTATTTGAAGATCATTAAACGTTACCCACACTCACAATAATTTAATAAGATTTTGCATAGGGGGTCCTCTGAATACTTCGCTCAGTAAAAGGGGGCCTACCACTTGTTTACAAGTTTTTTTTTACAGCTGTTCTATCTTAGAAACATTCCATGGGCGGGCTTATAAAAAAGCACCAATCAGATTCTTTGTTGCATTGTATAGTTTGAATACAGCCGAAATGAATTGTAAAACTGTTGAATCCAATTGTGTCGTCACCCAACGCAATGCTGATAAAGTCAAAGTGTATACTTTTGAGCGAGATTTGCGATAAATAAGATGTAGAATATAATGATAATATAATAATGACGATCTTTAATGAATGTTTTTTTGTAAGGATGAATTCAACTCAGGGTTGTCCATAGGATCCGTAGGCCGGGTAATTTTCCCGCCTAAAATGATGTAATTCCTTTATTCTGCTTTTTCCTCTCAGCCCTCAGGTGCGGGAGAAACTTCAAAACTTCCCTCTACTTTTCGATGTTCCGTGCTATTTTTTTAGACGACTCTACAATTAGATGTACTTATGTATCAATGATTTATAATTTTGCTTTCATCTTGCCCAAAAGAGCTATAGTGTATTACTTTAAAATTTGACTAAATGAGAATTTATATTTCGCTTCCAAGGTTACTTTTGTTTTCCTAAATAAACTACCATAAAATCAAAACTGTCTTTAAAATTCTTACCAAGGTAAATGCAGGAAAAGTATTATTAGCATTTTTTTTATAGCAAAGTTTTATTTTCACGTTTGGGTATGTTAAGATTGACGTTACACAACTGCTTTTCTAGTCAAGTACTTAATGTCTCCTGCAAGCGAAGATGAATTAACTGTAGTGCCAAACGAAAGCAATACAAAATCTTTATACTTTGTTTCCCTGAACCCAGTGCTCTGTGATATGCAGTTGTGAAGAAAACGTATATTGTCCCATTAGATATTTTGTTAAAGGGTAAATTTATCACATTTTATAAATAGTAATGTTATAAGTAAGTTATTAGCATATCGTGGATACCGATTGTTTTAAAGTGTCCCACAACATTTTTTTTATAAAGGTAGATTTTTCACAATAATTACGTTATTAGTAAGTTACATGCATATCGTGCTACTAGTATTTTACAATGTGTCATATTAATTTTTGTAAGAAAACATTATGTGATTTTTTTTATTTATTAGTATTTTTGTGATGTTTAGGTCCTTACTTTAGTAGAATATCTTTCTAATAATAATATAATATCGCACTCTTTGATCATGAGAAAATTGTGTTTTATTAGAAATAATTTTTTACCACTGGAATATTTCTGATGTGATAAACATGATATAACAAGGATTTTAAAAAAAAATCTTTCAAATTCTTATAAGTTAATTTATTTTAATATTCTCGTTCTGTATTTCATAAACCACAACTGAGATCATGAAACAGACTATGACTAATTTAGAATATAGCAATATCATTTGTATTTGAAGAGGAATGGATTTAGTGACGTCTTGGTGACTAAATTTTGAATAATTTAGACTGATTTAAACTTCCACACTACTATGTATTTGTACACGGCACTAAATTTAATCACTATATATCAGTCTTCAATAGTTTCATGATTCGAATTAGGGTCATTCAGGTCATATTGCTTAATTGTCATTACATGTATGATTAAATTTAATGCATATAATATGCCAAATAGCAAATAACAGCAAAATTGTTAAATTACGTCTTTTTAAATGCAAATTCTGTTTAGATTCTTTATCACTTTAGAAATCAAAGAATGCTTGTACTCTGTTGGGAATAAGTCCGGTGACTCTGTAATGTTAATTACAATTATTTAATTTATCAACAATAAATATTGTCATTTCTACGTGTTTTGTTTTTCATAAGAATATTTCTGAGATCTTATACCACACTGCTTTAAAGACATGGGTATTAAAAGCTGTTTCAGTAGAAGATTGGTTTGTTTGTAATGTGACCTTGGACTGGAAATATCTATGTTTTATAAGGGTTGACTTTTTTGCACTGTTTATGTAAAACAAGACTTGAAGGGTCTTTAGGATGATTAACATTGATCAGCTGGGATGTTGCAGGTAGGAGTTAACTTGCGTTTCTTAAATAGGCATTGATTGTTTTTCGAACTTAAATGTTCACCCAGTGCTCTATGAACATGAATTGGTCAATGTTTTACGAACATGGAATGGTCTTCGTGTTTTATGAACACAGATCGGTCAGTGTTTTATGAACATGGACTCCATGTTTTAAGAAGATTGATTAGTCTTGTTTTAGGAGCATTGGTTGGCTTTGTTGTTTCAACGTACCTTTTGAGTTTTCCCCTCTCATGTTCAGACGCCATTACTTGGAATATAGGACTGCAGATTTAGATCTGTACTTGGTACTCGGTGCCTTAAAGGGATCTTTTCCGTCCTAGTCCTTACTATGACACAGGGCCTCAGTTTATACGTTATGGCTAAATTTTTTGTACATATACATTTTATATGTTGCAATAATATTACCATACCAGCTATATAAATTAAACCAAATTGTCGATATTTTCTCTCTCTCCGATTTACTGTTTATTATTTACCATAATTTTTCATCCACCATTTACTTGTATACGTGTTGATAGATTTTACAGTCTTAACCAAGCACGTTTTGTAAGAAAGAAAAAAAAACCCGACATTTGCACCAAACACGTGATAGCTGAGGTTCTCTTAATCATAAATTACATAAATAAAAAGACCCAAGTCATTAGGAATTACTAGTAGATTCCTAAAAGCATCTTTCCAAACAATGATTCGCATTACTAATCTTTCCCTGAAGAAAAATAAATCATTATCGCTCGAGACGAATTCAATATATGAATGCATGCCAAGGACTATTTGCTAAAAATACATAAAATGCTTACCTAAGTATATACAATTATAATCGGAATTCAGGCAAATCCATTTAGAAATTAAATAGATCAAGGGATTTTATTAATTTTTTCTCAAAAGATTTCTTTAGAATTAAACTTAAGTAACAAAATGCACATTTTAAGTAAAATAAAGCACACATAACATCTGTTGTCTAAAACTAAAAATAAGTTCTTACAGTATGAAACCCTGTCACTATACTTATTTGAGATAACAATCCAAAGTGAATTGATAAAAAACAATTTATTGTGATTACGGCAGATTTCCATTTTTTTTAGAGCCCTTACACATTTTTCGCACTGGGAATATCGCAAAAACAGTTTGAGTATAAGTCCATTAAGTACATGCTATATTTTTGCAATCGATGAATCCAAGAAAGTAAAGATATACTCTATTATACAAAACTTCACAATATCCACGAAAAATCGTATGGCTTATCAAAATGATCTCTCTTTTTTTGTTTATTTAATTTGCAATATTTTGATGTATTTGACTTGATGAAAAATTTTATTTGCTAAAAAAAAAATCATTGTGACCACCATAGACTATGTGAAATGATGACTTTAAAGAGAACGTTAATGTTCTTGTTCATCATGCTTGTTTGTCAGTAGCTTGCCTCGTTTTAGAAATTGTTCGCACGAAGAGCGCATGTTGTTACCTTTGGAACCAACTGGGGGAAATAAACTCAATAATCAGCTGATAAGGGTGTATTGCTACTAAGGAGAGTTGACCATAGGAAAGTTGACGTGTTCACCTTTATAATCAATAAGATTACTTAAATAAGTTACCCTTTAACTCTTTTTCTAGTTAATTTTCAATACATGTAACAAATGTGCAGCAAATCTTTCTTCAAACAGTTTGTCCTAGATTTAAGGCAAAATCATGCGTTCTCTTTGATCAGGAAATTTATATTCTTGGCTTCCATATAATTATGGCAATGATCTAGAATTGTTGAAATACCTGTACCATATTTTGTAAAGTATGGATGGATTTTTAAACATGTCGCTAAAGGAAAACTGAGTTTTCTTTTCCTTTTCCTTGATCTCTTGAAATATCCTGGCAACTTTGGATTTTGACGGGAAAAAACTGGGACGTGTTTTTTGATGATTAATAAAAAAATAATTTCAAAAGGAATGTCACTTTAAATTAGTTTTTAGAACAGTTTTGATCGATCGATAGCCTTTGAGATAATACTATACGTAAACAGTTTGGTTTTTGTGTTGGCTCTCGAACTGACCCTTTCAAACATCGTTCGGCATTCACTCAAACTTCAGTTTAAGGTAGGATTCTTCTCACATTTCTTGTATTTTTATAAAAAAAAATTCACAGAATCAAGATGACAATATCACTAAGTGATGGTATCAGTGAAATTTAATTTGACTGTTTAACATTAGGCAAGGTCAGGTCAAGGTCATTACTTTTTCCTGGACATTAAGAATTAAAAAAAATACTGTTTCCAATCATGCGATCCCTACTTGTAATTGACAAAAGATTAAATGTTTTTCTTTTTGCATAAAATATACTACCATATAGGGACTATAAGATGATATTTCCAAATTGACATGGATAATTTTTAAAAAATTGAATATTTGCTAATTCGAATTTCCTTTACTTTTCTTAAATTTTTAGGATTTATTAGTTATTTTTATATGCTTCCTGTATTTAACTTTTTCCAATTTTCACATTTAGTAAAGTTGTCACATAAAGGTACAAAATGATACAAAAACTAAAAGTTTTGATCGTATACTAAGAGAGAGATAACAAAATCTGTACTTAGATTTGAAGCATTTAAAAGCCAACATAGTTCAAATATGTGTGAAAATCTTGTTTATTTGATATATTTTGAAACTTTAGTCCCCTATTATAAATTTAACTTACATTTGAAAATTTCGTCTTGTCTTTGATTGCGTAAAATTATCTTGAAAAATATTAACAACATAAGATATTCTATTAAAAATATCATATTTACATTTGCAAATGTCTTCCTTTATATAACACTACTGAAGGCAAGCGTTTTTATAACTGTATAAATACAGGTACGGGGTCAAGAGGTCATAGATGTTCGTATGGATAAATGTTCGACGTAATTTCTCAGTGACGTCATTAAGGGTCGACGCGCGTTCAGTGGATTACATACATGCCGTTGGGTTTGAAAAATAATGCATTTCAAACATTAAAAGTCACAATCAGGCAAATTTAAAGTATGAATAAGTCACAAATGTAAATATAAGTAATAAGGTATCATTTTTTGAGTTTTATTGAGATGTAAAACGGGTTGACACATGATCAAATCTTCCATAAAGCCCTTCGGGCTTCATGGGATTTGATCACGTGACCAACCCGTTTTACATCT
>PRKT01000020.1:2930597-2936269 GCA_003671525.1 Saccostrea glomerata | reverse complement strand
TGTAAGTCAGGATTTCCTCTGATATTCTTGAAAAAAAATCAAAGAATGCAAATATAAGTAATAAACAACGATTATTCAGTGAACATGGCATTATGAATAGCAATAGCTCTGCTGGCATATTTTCCATGATGCGCTAGCGCGCATCATGGAATATGCCAGCAGAGCAATTGCTATTCATAACGCCATGTTCACTAAATAACGTTGTTTATTTCTTAAATAGAACTCAAAAAATGATACCTTATTTCTTTAAAAAAAAACGCGACTTTTCACTATGCTAAATATTCAATATTCTGACGTCATTTTCAGAGTAATTACGTCATAAAATTTTTAAAGTGACGTCACAATATGTGTATATTTTTTTTTATCTTTCCAAACGGTTAATTTTTTATTAAACAGTTCTCAGAACTTTTGAAATGCCACTCGATCGTTATCTCGCTAAAGAAATGTTCATTGATATTTTTTTTGGCATCTTAATATTCTTATAAAAATTCATATTATTGATATGTTCTATGTAGCATATATCAAAAATAAGTATTTCTTATTAGAAAATCAAATTCTGTTACATTGTAAAATAATGATTTTTTTCAAATTTACTATTAGTAATTGAAATATGACTGAAATTTCTTTAATCAATTAAATTGTAAATTAATCAAATATTGCTGAAAGGCATTAAAGATCATATTTAAGCTAATCATAAGGGACAGATATTGTCTGGAATACGGTCGTACACCTGACATTGGTATCGATAGATTAATATGAAACCCCAATAGGTTCTAAATACTCCGTCCATCAGTTCAGTGTTACACTGTAGTAATGATATGTCATATTTGCCATTCCATTTGAAGTTAAATGTTTATTTTAGCTTCGTAAAGTGATTTTTCCCATATTAAAGTTCTCTAGATCTTCATTAAGATCAGAAGTGGCCAGAGATAAATTCTTTTTAAACAGGCAACTGTGAAAATCAGGTAGGGAGGTATCATACAGAAACCCTTTAGATCTTTTTAGGTTACATTTTGATTGTTGAATGGCAATGGTGCCACACTGTTTGTAAACAACTTGATTTTTTGATTGTATCCACTTTAACTGAAACTCTGCAGAGAAGGAGAGAGGCGGCAAAATAGATCCACCAATCAGAGAACCGATAATTGATAAATAAAAGTGGTTAATCCAGTGGCTGCAATTAATGACACGATGACCGACATTGATAGCGTACCAGACTCCCCGAGTAACAGTTTAATAGAACTAGTGACTAAATCAAGGTGGAAAACTTCAGCAAAATATAAGTTCTTCAAAAAGAGAAGTCTAATGGGAAAACAGGTGTTTTCTGAGGCTCAGAAAGGCGCAAAGGAACCAAATGTTAAGAACAATGGCGACAAAGGACATGTGATTGGGAATAACACGGGGACAGAACAGAGTAAAGTGTGCCTGATGAGCGAGAGCCCTTATAAAATCTGTAAGGTAAGCCATAACCTTAAATGAATGATTTGTAAAATAAGAGAAAAAAAAACGGTATTATTTTTTGACATCTGAAAGCCATGGCAAGGAAAACCACGATCATCTGAATAGAGAGTTAATGTTAAGTAAGAAAACCATAGGGACCAAAATGAATATTTTGGCAAGAAAGCAAAAAAAAATCGAAGGAGAAAAGTAACATAAGTACCTTAAAGTATCTTTATCTGCTTTAACATATAGGAATCTTCTTTTGGAATCCGAAAAATAAGAAAACTAGGCTTATTTAATGAAAACAAAATCGCAATTTAGGGATATGAAAATCAGATAGAGATTTATAGAAACAAAAAATAATCCTTAAAGAAAACTCGAGTCCATGTAAAGATTTCCATAAATAAAAGCTTAGAAATAGATATACCACTTTTTGCATTAATACAACTTTTAAGAAAGAAATAAATATGTTAAGGCCCTGTCATAGAATAACTGAGGTCGTATAGTTTTTTGCTTTTTCTGTCTAGCTCTTTTGGTGTAAAAACTTTATTGTTGCCGATAACTTTCAAATGAATGGTTGGCACTAGGAATTTCATTATTCAAATTTATAATTTCCTGTAAATAGACCTAATCCCTTGAGTTTAAAAAAAACTTAAAACGTTTTTAATGTACTGTTAGGGAAATGTAAGCATGGCAATAATTTTTGGATGGTTGGTGTTTATTAGGGAATCATTTACATACCAACAATGTTGACACAAATTGAATTAATACTTTAACTTTGGCCATAACTTTGATGTGTTTTTCTCATTGCATTTGTGCAAGAACTTTCTTTGGGTTCCAACAATGTCAAATGTCAAATGTTGATCTACATCTTGGACTTACACGTACTTTTTAAGACTTCAACTTTTACCATTACTTAAATCTGACTGTTTGCTGCAATGTTTTTGATATTTCACAAGGGTATTCTTCGGAACAACAGCTGTTTTAGGTACAAATATTTGTTTTTGTTTCTAGCCCTCGAATTCGGTGTTCGACTTGCATTTGAGAAATGTTAACTTTGCTTCGATCTTCCATAGAGGATCATCAGTGTTTAAAAAACAAATCGTCTTTGAAATAAGTTTTAAAAAAGAATCAATTATCCGGCATTGTGAAATATATGCATGTGAACGAATAGCATTCAAGCTCAAAAACTTCAAATTATTAGAAGTGCAAAAACGGGCCTCTAAAACTTGAGAAGGAATCAGGTATCGTGAAGGAGTAAACATGATCCTTTACTGAACAATCACACCCTCTGAGTCCTCCTTATCATGATCGGGAAATATGAACAGGGCCCAACAATTAGTATGAAAACATCAGTCAGCTTTTGATGTAATAATATATAATGGAACATAAATTACAAGTTTGAAATTCACCAAAGAAATTTAGTTAACCTTCAAACATTTCATACGACAACAAACTTTAACTTTTTAAACCTTGTCTTCTTAGTCTGTACTTTATTACTAAATGACTGTTTTTATTTTATGACAACTGAAAGCCAAGAAAAGCCACGATCATCTGAATAGAGAGTCTGTAAATTAAGGAAACCAGGAAGACCATAATGAATATTTTGGAAAGAGAACCAAAAAATTATGGGATAAAAATGGCATTACCTTTAAGTATCTTTATTAAAATTAACATACAGGAATCTTCCTTTGGAATCTGAAACATTAGACAACTAGGCTTATTTTCCTAATAAATGTGTTCAATTTAGGGTTATATGAAAAGCAGATAGAAATGTATAGAAACTAAAAAGTACGCAATAAATTTGTTCAATCTAGGGAGATATGAAAATCAAGATAGAAATATAGAAACTAAAAAGTATCATTAAAGAAAACTAAAGTCAATGTAAAGATTCCCTTAAATAAAAGCTTAGGAATAGATGTACAATCCTTTGCATTAAATCAACTTTTCAGAAAGAAATTTGTTAAGGTCCCATAATGAAAGATCATATATAGTACATATATATAGTTTTTGCTCTGTCCGCCCGTCTGTCTACCTGTTTTGGTTCCAAAACTTTAATTTTGCTCGTAACTTTTAGATGAATGGCGCTAGGGATTTCAGGATTCAATTTCTTTTATTTCCTGTAAACAGAGCTTCCCTTGGGTTTGAAAAAATGATTTATTTTTTGACACAATGTTGGGAAATGATATTTTCGTAATGTTGGCTAAATAATATAAAGGTTGTGACGTAATATGCATTTAGAAAGAACATTTAAAGGGTGTTAAATATCGGTGGTCGGCGCATGGTAAATTTTTTACTTTCAGAGTTTTTATTGACAGTGACGCTTTCTTTATTATCCGACTATACAGAAATATAATGTGATTAAAATATAATCCTTAGAAATTGTATGATCTAGAGTTCTTGTGTGAAAAAAAAAGAATACTCAGACATTATAAATAAGAAAATTATATACAGACACTATTACTTAGATATTGTCAAAAACGGCGACTTTGATCGATAATGCGGCGCACCAAATTATCACTCAGTTTTGTATGGAGCGGGGTATGACCCCTGTCCAAACCGGAAAGGAGCTGGGGACCAGGAAAGGCAACAGAAAGATGTATCGAAAACTGGTTTGTACATAGTAAAAGAGTTTCAAAGATTGATGGACTAATTATACGATGAAAGAATGTCTTTAGTAGACCTACAAAAATGACAACTAAAAAAGAGACTAGAGCTTCACGTCATAAGTGGAGATCGCCGCTAACTACATGTATGCGATCAGTTAGGTTTATATATTTAGGTCGTATGTGTTTGTGACAAGTATTCACTTTGAATAATAGCAATTTTGACGTACATTGAAAAACTTTAACCTTGGTCATAACCTTTAAATTGTTGCTGCAAGGACTTTCATAATTCATGTGCATTGCATTTGTGCGAAAACTTTCTGTTGCTATCAGAAATATCGAAAATTTACCTAAATTTTGGACAGACACTTTCAAAGATTTCGACTTTTACCATTACTTCTGAATGTTGCTGCAAGGTCTCTGATATTTCACAAGAGTATCCATTAATACAACAGCTGCTGTCTTGGGTACCCATATTTTTTGTTACAACTTGGAGTTCGACCTGCATTTGGGAAATGTTAACCTTTGCATAGACGAACATCAGTGTTAAACAAATACATCCTTTTTTGAAATAAGTGTAAATCAAAAATCAATTACCGGAATTGTGAAATATATTTTGAACGAACAGCATTCAAGCTCAAAATTCAAATCAGGAGAAGAGCAAGCACAGGCCTCTAAAACATGAGGTGGGACCATGTGCCATGGAGAAATGAGCATCCCTTCCTGACCAATTACACCCGCTGTGTGCTCCTTCTAATGATCGGGAAATAACGGGGAAATCCGCAGCAATTTAAACGGGGACTAATAACTTGTATTAAAACATTAGTCAGCTTTTGACTGAGTATAATGGAATATAAAGAACAAGTTCAAAATTAATCAAAGAAGTTTGGATAACATACGAGGGCTGTCCAAAAAGTTCGTGAACAATGACGTTTTTGTTAAATTAAATAGTTATATATATACATTTTTTGTATATCAAAATATTTCTCATGAAAAACCAAGTCAGATAGATTTCTTTTTTATTAATGTAACTTTATATTTTGGTAAATTTCGAGGTCTTTCAATGACGAAGATAATGCACACGGACCAAGGTTGAAACGCAATAAAGTTTGAAATAAAGTGTTTGAATCAAAATGTTTATTTTTTATATTAAACAAGCCAAAGCTTTATAAAGATTATATGTAACAAAAATATAGAGACTATAATCACTTTTTGATATCTTAAGTATCGGTTACTATATAGACAGTGAAAATACTACACAAAAGCCCTAGCAAATATGTGTCAAAACTCGACAGAAAAAGCGACGTCAGCCGTCCACACGGGGCAGCGTTCGATCAAAAATTTATGTTTTAATACGGTTGAAAAGACGTCAGAGGCAAACTATTTGTTAGAATAACTCAAAATTATTAGAATATATTTTGTTAATTGATTTGAGATTGGTATATACGATTTTTCAACGGTGCGTACACATACGAAGACACTATAAGGATTTGAAAACACATGTTATTTGATGAAAATGGATATTTCTTTCAATGGCATTGTTATAGATATAGCGCAATATTTACATTTACTTTGTTTGACCCTAATAAAAAGCATAATAAAAATACATGTGATATATACACATAA
>PRKT01000020.1:2910597-2925597 GCA_003671525.1 Saccostrea glomerata | reverse complement strand
AGACAATCTATTGTAAAAACGCAACCATTCATATTCTTGTTTTATCAACTTGTTTGTCAGTAGCTTGTCCGATTAAAAAATGTTCATACATAGAGCATGCTTTTGCGTATTAAATCAACTCGGATACACAAACTGCATTTATGCATTTGGTAATGGTATATTACTACATAAGTAAGTAAAGTTGTTAATAGAAAAGTGAAAGTCATCAAGTTTATCATTAAGTTTTGTTGTTAGGTCCATGAACGTCCTTTTTAATTAAAAATTATTCAAATATGAAACAATTGTGCCAGACTCTATGATATCTTTTAATACAAGTTTAATTGGATATATTGAGTTTAAATTTAAATGAAGTTACTTTGTTAATTGACATTGCGTCGTCGATTTATCTATACGTCGAATAAAGGACATAGCTTTTGTTTTCTTCTTTAACGAATAAGATTTTTGACAAATTCTGCCTCATATGAATACAAAAATAGGTCTGCTAATAACGGGGCGCAATTTGTACCCATGGGAAAGCCTGATATCCAAAAACTACATAAAGATACTGACTAACAGACACTCAAGCATATTTTAATATCAACTTCAGAGTACTTTGTGTGTACAATCAAAATGATTAAAAGGATTTTCAAATTACCAATGACATTGAAGGTAAATTTACGAGTTCCATTTTTATTTCTAAAAATTAGGTGTCAAAAAGCCTGAACATAGTCGATGGAATCGTTTTGTAAAGCGTTGAAAAAATCTTACGTTTTGATGTTATTTTTTTGTTTATGATATACTCCAGACATCAACCTACAGGACGCCGAGGGTAACACTCCGTTACATATCGCCGTTGAAAAGGAGCAGACAAAAGCAGTGGAGACTCTGATCAAGCTAGGCGCGGACACATCCATACTGAACGACGCAAAAATGGCGCCTGTCCACCTCGCCGTAGATTTGGGACTTTTAGAACCCCTGCGTGTAGGTTCAGATTTATCAAACCTCGACTTGAAACAAAATACTCTACATTTCTTTTTTAATCAATCACTATTCTTTATTTCCATATTGTTATTAAAATCAATATGCAGGCTATTCTCATCTTGGACAAGAAGAGCACTGTCATGCCAGGGGAAACTGGTGCCACTCCGCTCCATTACTCCGCCTATAAAGACAGACACGAATGCGCTAAACTTCTGGTAAAGAAACGTAATATTTTATTTGTTTATTATATCATCATAGATACTTTAATTGAATGTTTCAGTTCAATCAAAATGGTTTATAATGATTAATGAGTTTTGCATGAATTAATTTACCATTCTTACACTCATATCATTATAGCTCGAGCATGGAGCCAAGCCCTGTAAGAGCTGTGATGACGGATTCTACCCTATACACGCCGCGGCTATCAGGGCAGCTGATAAGACCCTGGAAGTACTCATCAAGCATGGTAAATTAGGCCTAGATAAAAAAAAATTTTTACTGAAAACTGAAAATTTGTCTCTCTCACTGATCGACTACTATGGTCAGGTGACAGAAAGCTTGTAGGAATAAAGACTTCTATAAGTGCAATAGTTTCATGTCTTGCATCTTTAAATTATGAAAATGTACAGCAGAACGCTTCATGATGGTGAAATATTCATCAAGGTTTATGTACTGTTTAAGCAAGTGTAATTAAATTTAATATTTACAATATGAACAAGAATCTAATTTTCAAACGGCTTCTCTTATGATATTTTGTGTATAGTTGAGCGTCTTGGCTACAGCCGTGAGGTGGTTCTTTCCTTCACTGACAAATACAACAACACTCCGCTCCACTCCGCCGTCAGCAGCGGGGACCCAGAGGTATGACGTCACAACTCTTTATACTGTTACAAAGATAAAGATTACGTGATTTTTTAGTTAATCATTTCCTTCATTTATAGGCTGTGACCGTTTGTCTCAATGCTGGAGCTGCTCTGGATGTACAGCAGGTAAAGAATACGCGTAATTTAATTCTTCTATCTATTGCAGTCGGATAGTCAATCATGTATGAAATCTAAACGACCTTTTTTATCCTCAGGAAGACAAGTCTACTGCTCTACACTTTGCTTGCGCGCAGGGTGGACTTAACATCATCCAGATCATGCGAAAGTTACAGCCTGAAAAATTCATGATTGCCAGCAAAATGACAGACATTTTACAAATGACTCCTCTCCACAGGGCGGCGCTGTTCAATCACGTGGCCGTAGTCCAGTTTCTGATTGACGAAGTGAGTCTTAGGATTTTCTTCATTCATCAATCACACACTGTTTGATAACGAATAAATAAACTACATTTGATTGCTATATTTTTTTGTTTTCTTCTATTTGAAAGGGTGTAGAGATAAATGCCAGAGATTGCCAAGATAGGACACCGCTTTTGCTTGCGGCATCTAAGGGAGCTTGGAAAACAGTTCAACTTTTGCTGGAAAGTGGCGCCAATATCTCTCTTAAAGACAATAAAAACAGAAACTTCTTCCACCTTGCCATCAAATATGGCGGAAAACTTAACCAGTTCGGGGTTGAAAGCATGAAAGTACGTTAAGTGGAAAAACACTCTTACCTTTTTTTCTGCTTTTTTGTTGAAAGTTTCTCTTCTAACTTTTGTCTTTTGGTCCATGAAAAAAATTCAACAGAAAATTTTCAACTGCTTTCTGGTTAATTTTTTTCAGGTGCACTAAATAAATAAGTCGCCACAATAGCTTAATTCTTTTATTCTTATTCATAAAATATATACATTGATAAAGTCAAAGATATACTAGGATGCAGACAGTCTTCTTTAGCTTGCTATCATGTAGATGCCTTTCTTATGAAGTAATATTCAGTCAAAAAACGTCAAAATGGTATCAATGGTATCTTGATGAACTATTGATTGTACCAATATGAAATTATGTTCAACTTTCCAGCATTTTAAAAACCTGTTGAATGAGCAGGATGACTACGGTTGCACACCATTACACTACGCCTCAAAAGAGGGCTACCTTGTAGCCCTGGATGACCTGATAGAACTTGGAGCAATAGTCAACCCCAAAAATAAGGATAAGCAATCGCCTCTTCATTTTGCAGCAAGGTAGGACTCATAGGAAGCGGACTCATTTGAAAAAAAATCATGTAGAGTCTGATCGACAACCGACAATTTAATTACCTTGGTATTTATATATGTGTAGATACGGTCGTTACAACACTTGCAGACGGTTACTAGACAGTAAACTTGGACCAAACATCATTAATGAATCAGACTGTGATGGTTTTACAGCGCTCCACCTAGCAGCGCTTAATGGCCATGTCAAGATTATCAATCTCCTGATGCAGAAAGGGGCATGTGTCACAAGGTACTCAAGAAGGATGCAGGAAAAAGTCAACATCCGTGCTGTAAATCTGCAAAATTTGAAAGTGCATTCAAAGTTTTTTATCTTGTATTTTTGAATGCACATGTGTTGAAGTGTAGATATAATACAGGAATGTAACGGCTATATGATAATTAACAAATTTCTTAAAAATAAAAAAAAAACATTCTAAAACAAATAATTTTTCTCCCATTAGACATAAAAATTAAAAAGTTTATACCCCTTCAATTTTCAAATATTTCATATTTAGGTGAGGAGCTCAGTTTCCCTCGTACTTGAAAAGTAATTAAGATAAAATCACTTTAAAATGGAATTGTATTCCAAATACTTGAGACTTTGATAAAATCCCACTACGGTATTAGTAGCAATAATTCTTGTCGGGTTACCAATGATCAATGACACAACACTGTTTGTTTAGAGTGAAAATCAAGCGTCCTTGTTTTTATTGGGTTGTGAATTTTAACCTAGACAACATAAGACAAGTGTTTAAAGAAATCATATATAACCATAAACTTGTCAATATCGTCTTGTATTTCCGTTTTACATTTGTACAAATATTTGATAAGAGCATAAGAAATGCGGGTCAAATTATATCAAAAGTACTCAGTTTCAACGCGTGATCAAATTTTATAGTCCTGCAGCTGAAAGGTCTTTTAAAGAAATACCGTTTCTTCTACAAGAACCGTCAAAGACAAAATATCTCTGATTAGAACATATCTTAATTGGGGTCAATATTTACGTCATAAATAACGGGTAAAAAAATTTCGACATTTGATCGATCGTGAGTTTCTGAAATAGGAAAGATAAAGATAGAAACTATTTAGATTTAGACATAGAATTTAATATTTAAACTGAAGAGTGTTTCAAGTTTTCCAAATTAATCTTCATTTATAGTCGTATTTATATCCATATAAAATGATAAAATCTAAATTATCTACATGATTATATTATTTAATAGCTTAACCCATAACATGTAGGAAGTCAACAAAATACAATACTGCTAAACCTTTTACTAAGTCTATGAATATTTTCGTAATTACATTATATCACTTAGTATTTTGAAAAAGTGAGATAACTCTTTGATAAAGATTCTTTAACTATGATCTCCAGTCAATCTAACAAATGTAAAAAAAAAAAAAGCATCGAGTTTTTTCCTCATTTCACCCAATGTAGGTACTTGTGTGGGAAAAATAGCATGACTTTAGTTATTTTGATAACTTTTTATTCTATTTTTACTCCTTTCAGAGCGCATGATGACAACTCACCAATCCACATGGCAGCCATTAACGGATACACCAAATGCATCCGGGCTCTTCTAAGTGTCCATGCCAACATACTCGATGTCAAAAACAAAAATGGGGTACGAGAATTAGTTCTTTTTAAGGGTTCTGTTTCAATTTAACGAAAAATATACTGTCAGGCGCTTCTCTCTAAAGCGATTATCTAAAATAAATAAATAGAAATTAGAAATAATATATCTATTTAATCGTATATTAAATGGTTTCTTTAATTTGTTATAGGACACGGCTTTACATCTTGCCTCGCGTTCTGGACAGTCGAAGGTTGTTGATCTTTTATTGTCACTTGGCGCAAAAATTATTTTAAATGAAGAGAGGAAGAGTTTTCTGGATATTGCCATCGAGAGTAGGCATGCTTTAGTGGCAAAGACAGCGGTTAAACACGCTAGGTCAGAATCTCTGGGGAATATGCATATCATTTCATTACGGTTTTTAATCTAAGGAACGATATTTTTTTTTAAATGCCATTTCTTAAAGTGAGTATATCAAAATTACACATTATTTCTGTATTGTTATAAATAGATGGAACGAAATACTACACACATGTTCCGAAACTTTTGGTTGTCCCATGCACGGTCTGATAAAACACCTTCCTGATGTGTGTATGGTAAGGACTTAGCTTATTTACAAACTGAGAAAGCCGTTTTTTAATATCTCGAATTAGATAGTAAATTAAACCAAAATAAATATGATGTAGTTTTTTTTCTATATTTACTAGACGGTTCTAGACCGCTGTGTGACCAGTGGCGGGGGTGATTGCCATAGGAGAGATTATTACGTGAGTGTTAATGCTTTATAACGTTGTCACTTCAAAATCAACATAATGATTTCAACTCTAGATCATTTTGAAGTACTCTCTATTTCAGATTGAGTATAACTTTGAGTACCTACAGTGTCCAGTACGATATGTACGAGAAGTGACAAAGAATGGGGGCGATATACAGCCAATGTTTGCTCTAAATGTGAGTACTGAGTCCAATGGCCGCTGCAGAGTCTTATTTTTTAACAAACCTACAAGGAAGACAAATATTTGCTGTTTCTGATTTCAGATGATGGTCCGCCATGGTAGAGTAGAGTGTCTGTCTCACAAATTATGTCGAACATACCTGACCATGAAATGGCAAGTACTGAATACTTTTTTTTCTTCTAAAAAGATATTTTTCGGTTATTTCATAAATGATGATTCTGAAATAAAGTTCAAACATTTATGAAAGATTCCCATCTCACATCGTTTGTTTTTGTGTGTGTTTCAGGCGAGCATACGGTGTGTGGGTGCACTCGATTAACCTGATTCTGTACGTAGCGTACCTTGCCATGCTGACATTGCTTGCTACCAAAGATTTCGCGTCACACGCACCTGTCGCCAATATCAGCCAGAATGTAACACAGAATGTAACACAGCCTACAGAAATCAAAGCCAATGAAGTAAAATAACATTTATTCAGTATTACATAATTGATATTTAACATTATAATAATAAAAATAATATCAGGCTTGACAGCTATGTTGTTTCTTTTTTTACAGATCAGCACAATGTATCGACTTGTGACAGGAGTGTTATTTATATTCACAGTTCTGAACATTATAAAGGAACTAGTGCAAATGGCACAACAGGTGATTTATTCAAAATATATTATTTTGATTTCTTCCTGGTTAAACAGATGGAGAGAAAAAATAACTAAGATTATTTGGGGATGTGTTTTATTTGTAAATCGTATGTTTTAAACTATTTGATGCGTTGTTGTAATGGCCATGAAGAGAAAATATCTTTAAATTTCAATTCTAACTTATAAAACGCATAGACCCTCTGCTAGATTACACAAACCTATGTGTCTGTTACAGCGTATTCGGTACTTCGTAGACGCTAACAACCTCCTAGAGTGGGTACTGTACATCTCCACAGCCATATTTATCGCCCCTGTTCTGTTCAATTCCTCCAACACTCTCAATATGGAGGCGGGAGCTATAGCCGTGTTCCTGGCCTGGTTTAACTGTCTTCTCTTTCTTCGACGGTATGTAAGCAAAAAATGACAGCTATATAGGCTATATTTATAATTGTCTTATAAGTATGGGTAAAGAACTTAGATCATTAGTGTCTCTTTATTTGTATGCTTTCTTCTTGGCACCCTTACTACTTAATTTAGCTGATAATTGTAGGTTTGATATATTTGGTATTTACGTGGTGATGTTTCTGGAAATTCTGGCCACACTGTTGCAGGCTGTCTGCGTCTTCTCGATCCTTCTCGTTGCCTTTGGATTGGCATTCTTCATTCTTCTGAAGCATGAGGTAAGACCTCATGGAAGACACAACAGAAATGTGTTGTGTACATAAGATAACTTTACTTTCTTGTGGAAGCTGTTGGTTTTAAACTACAATGTTAATTTCTCTATGAAATCTTGGTTCCACTGCATTCAATGACAATGCATAGTCACTCAAAAGTAAGTTGACTTGCAATGGTCTAGCTGCATATTTTTAAAACCCTTCCCTATATCTGTAAACAGGACAGCAAGGCCTACTCCACACCTCTCATGTCGATCGTTCGGTCCTCGATGATGATGCTGGAGCTTGACTACATGACATCGTTTAATGAGCCATATTTTGACGATGTTTCCTCCACCCTTCCTTATTCCACGCTCACCATCATCTTCCTTCTCGTCTTCGTCCTTCTGATGCCAATCTTGCTCGTCAACCTTATGGTAAGCTGATTGTTTTACCTAGCCAGTACTAATAGTTGTTTACATCCATTTGTCAGTACTTTGGCGAATCTTTTCAGGTGCATATTAATGAATGTTTAATTTGTTTTTGGGTTGTGGTTCCTTGTGTTCCAGTTGGTACATCACTTTATTCCCTATTGTAGATTGGTTTAGCTGTGGGTGACATTGAAGCCGTCTTGAGAACAGCAACTCTGAAACGACTGGCTATGCAGGTTTAACATATTCATTTTTTAAAGTTAATACAGTTCCTTATAGTTCTTGATTTATATGTTTTCTTACGTTTCTTTATTTTTAATTTATAAGGTTGTTTATTTATATTTTGTATCTGAATATATGCAGGTTGAGCTCCATACAGAACTGGAGCGTCGTCTACCCGCCAGACTTCTAGAGAAAGTAGACAAAATGAAGTACAAAGAATATCCCAACAAATGTGGGAAAATGGTCAAGGTATTATGATTATTTCTTATTTGATAATGTAATTATATTTCACCCGTGTCAAATGAAAGAAATTTGTCATACATAGTTCTATCTGTAGGTTTTCAAAGACATGATGGAAGCAGAGACAACAACTCCATCACCATGTGGCGTCGAGGAAGCAGGCTATCTCACAACAGAACTCTTCAAGCAGAAAAATAGGTGAAACATTCAGGATTTTTATTTTTTAAAACTGTTTGTGAAACATAACATACCGGTAGTTATGCATCCTCAGACCAATAAAAAATTATGTTTCAATTTTATTTATGGATACCTGTTATAACGATGCTCTGTATGACACGAATGTCAATTTAATTTTTTCAATTTAGATTAAAGGAGATATCTATGCATATGGAGCGTAATTATGATATGCTGAAACTGATTGTCCAGAAAATGGAGATCGAGACAGAAGCAGATAACCATGACGAAGGCGTTCATACGTCACAAAGTCTTGACATTATAAACCCTGCGTCATCAAAATGGAACTCTGACGTCCTCAAAAAGAATCTCGTGCGTCAAAATGCCATCATCTCAAAGTGGAAAGAAAAATCAGATCATTCAGTCATTCAAAGCAGTTTTGATTGCTGAAGACCAATATAAATTCCTTTTGAATCTTCAGAAATTTAACTCGAAGAAAGAATCTCATAAATGTCTCTTAGGATAACTAGTATATACAAGGCTAAAAGGCATATTTCCTATCAGCCTTGTAGAGTAAAACATTGCCTTGCTGAATTTGTTGTTGTCACTATTATTTCCTGAATCTATAGCTTGGGAAAGAAACCAAACGAAACAAGTTGAATTTGTTAATATCCTTCTTAGCATTCTGATAACTGCAAAAATAAACGAAGGTGTCTTGAGCCGAATAAAGCAACGTTTGTACCAAAACATTTAAAGTACAAAGCATAACTTTACTGTATATAAAATAAACAAAGAAAGAGAGATTTCAATAAGACAGCTCTTGTAAAGTCAATGGTCGTTTTAATGACTTTGTAAAGAAATGAACTTTGGGTGTTCTTTTGGCTGACATACTTTATACTATTTTTAGGCCTTTGTTTTTATACTTAATTTTACTACGGACTGATCAACACATTTAAGAAATAAACAACGTTATTTAGTGAACATGGCGTTATGAATAGCAATTGCTCTGCTGGCATATTCCATGATGCGCGCTAGCGCATCATGGAAAATATGCCAGCAGAGCTATTGCTATTCATTACGCCATGTTCACTAAATAATCGTTGTTTATTACTTATATTTGCATTCTTTGATGTTGACAAGAATATCAGAGGAAATCCTGACTTACATAAGGACGCAGCTTCTTCTGTCTTCAGTAAAGAAAACCATACGGCTTTAAAATCAATACACCTGATCAATACTCCTTTTCTCTAATAAATCACAATTTATAAAGTATTTCCCTCTCAGACACAGTTATCTGGATACAAGCAGCGCCGTCATCACATTCTCTTAATTTTTGTTTTGATGCAGTCGTGACGTCATCGATCAACGTTATTGAAATCCTCTGACAAAAATCAATAATTTAACACTATGACAAAAATGAGAATGCTTTTATTATGATTATTACTCCAGTATGCTTTTCTGTGATTTTTTGGATACTTTTTTTATTTATTTTTTCTTGAAATAGATATAGAGATCTACTAGTTAAAGAATTTTTCTCTTTTTGAATGTTATTACCCAAGTTTGAAGAGTTATCGTTCTTTGTACAAGTATGCATGATACGAAAAAATAAAAATATGGAGTTCTATTCAATTTTTTAAAAGTTTTATTTTACAATTAAATACTTTGACCAAAATTAAATTTTTAAAGATATCAAACGGCAATTTCAAATTGTTCTGAATTCCTTTTTTTCCAAAAAATATTATTAAAAACTTGTATTTAGTCCTTTTACGAAACATTTCATATATATACTTCTCAACACGGGGTTAAATTGTAGTAGAGCTTGTTCTACACGAGTGAGATAGAGCACTTGCAGTCATAGTGGAAGCAGTTGCGTCTATAGTGCTATGAACGCAGTTGATGACTACATGTTCATAGTGGGCGAGAGCAGTGGGTATGCAAATATAGGCGTATGACCGGTCAAATATGCATACTTATTCCTCCTGTACACCTGATTCCACTTCTGAAATTTCCAGGGTTCCGTGATTTATATATTCCCTACTTTTATCAAATATTGTTAAGCGTAGTAGTAAATGGTGTTTGTGATTACTAATAAGACGTCTGGTGTTAACAAATCCTGTTTGATAATGAAAAATGAAATAAACTAAAGATAAATGAAATTTTGATACAAAACAAAATTATATTACAAAAATTACTATTAAACTTCTAGTCATCATACTCAGAATGAGGTTGTTACTTTCTTCGCTTACAATCAATCCATGTACATTTAATATACGCGACGGTAGAATTCTGTGCAATAAATTTGGTTTCATAACTTGTTGAAATCATAAAACCAGATGCTTGAAATAGAACTATTATCATCATTTTATTTCATCAGAAATGTTTGCTTGGACGAAGACCTGGGGTTAATCTTATGTAATCATCAGATGCTTATGATAATGGGCAATGTCTAATCCATAAAAAGCAATGAATGTTTAGTCTTATTTGTCTTCATTAAATGATATTGGAAAACATGAAACAAAAGCTGGCCGAGTTCTCTGTTGGAGACAGTCGCGCGGGAATCCTTCCCTGACTGTCGATGTTTGGTGAAATATTAGACGCCTTTGATTTGAATTATTAGAAAAGTGCATGATTATTAACTTTTTCAATAGATGCAATCAATTGAAAACAAATAATGGTTTATTTGATGTAATTTTTATTAATTCCAATTCTTCCGCCGTTAATTACGGTTTCCTGGCGTTTTAAGAGATAGAAAACTAAGTGGACCGGCGGAGTTTTCGGGTAATCCATCAAAGTATTAAAAAGATGATTGACCGATAGCGGTTTTGAGGATAATCCCCCTAAATACCAAGTTTTTACTGTTAAGGACGATGTACCGAACAATAAATCTCCTTTTTGTCCTAATTTCCAGTAAAGCATAAATGTTTGACTTGTAAAGATTACACAATTATTATTATTAATAATAGTATACTATTGGAACGAGTGCTACCCTGAAATAAGAATAATGCATATTATGAACACAAGTTCTAAGTAAACAAAAAATGTATCTCAATTGAAATGATTTCATTCGTTAAAACGAGACAAACAACTTTTGGCTTTATTTCCATGAAAGTAAAATAAATTCCAGCTCCCTTTTGTGACCAAAAATATATATTAGGTTAATATATTATTTTTTTCTGAAGACTGCATTAATCTAAACAACGGTTCCGTTTAACTCATTAAACCTAGGAACTTACAGGGAATAATATGGAGATAACGAATAGTATTCAAGCTCAAATGTCCATTAAACAATAAAAGCAGAACAAACATGGAACTCCCAAACATCAGAGGTGTGATCAGGTACCATGGAGGAGTGAGCATTCCCTGCCGACCGGTCACACCCGCCGTGTGCTCCTTGTCATGATCGGGAAATAACGGAAAAGTCCGTTGGCAATTCAGTGTGTATATATAATGGCCTAACGATAAGTATAAAAACTTCAGTCAACATTTGACTCCATGATAAATTGTATTTGCTGACGAGGCATTGTATCGACTATAGAACCTACAAAATGATGACTTTAAACGAGACTGATGAAATTCTTGCTTCATCGACTTGCTTTAATGTCAATAACTTAGCTCGTTTTAGAAATGTTTCATACGTATCTAACATGTTTTTGCGTATTGCACGAATCAACTGAGAGTTATAAACCCCGTACGCAGGTGATGAAGGTATGTTGCTGCATACCGGTAGATGAGGGAAGTTGACGATTGAAAAGTTAATGGCATCTCATTTATCATGAAGCTTGGTTGTTAGATTACCATTAACGTCTTTTTCAAGTTAAATATCCAAATATGAAACAGATGTGTCAGAATCTGTGGAATACAATAATTTCAAACTCACTGGGATTTATTGTATCGACATAGAATGGAAATAAGCATTGCTATAATTGACAATACGTCGTCGATTTATCTAAATGTCGAGTTGAAGGCCACTGCAAGTGTTTTCTTCTTTTCATGGATAAAATTGTGGCCAATTCTGCTTCATATGAATACTAAAAAGGTCTGCTACATGAAATAACGGAAAATTGGTACCCATGTGAATTCAAATAGATTGTTGAAAAAAAAAATGTTAGGAAAAAAATTCAGGCAAGTAATCGCAAAGAAATCAAGTTGCTACAAAATAGCAAATCCATGAACATATCGAGTTTAAACCTTCATGTTTCTGATCCCACCTCTGATGTTTCGGAGGTCTGTGTTTGCTCTGCTCTGATTTTGTATATTGTTTATGGACTTTGGGATTGAGTACTGTTCGTTATCTTCATATCCTTCTTGAAACACTTTCAAAAATTAAAAAAAAACACATAGAATTTGTCAATCAGAAACTCAAGCATCTTTTTAATGAAAATTTTAAAGCTGGTTATTTTGTTAAATTCGCCTTTTTAGTCCTGTCCCGCCTAATCACAACCTAGTTGAGTATTCCTTTTTAAGACCCCGAATCTTCCACTGCAATTGGTAACACGCCTAATACTTAACTATCATATCTATAGATATCTTAGGAAATGTTCATAACATGAAACATGAAGGTTTAAACTCGATATGTTCATGGATTTGCTATTTTGTAGCAACTTGATTTCTTTGCGATTACTTGCCTGAATTTTTTTCCTAACATTTTTTTTTTGGTTTTGAACATGTTTAACCTTTATTTCACTCTTATTTTTGTTTTTTAAATACCGTCCGATTTTTTATCATTGCCGTCCGATAATATATTATCAGACTGGTAATTACTATTATCGCCGGCTTCAGGTAAAATTTTAGACTGCAAGAATAAAGGCAGGACGTCACAGAAATGTTTTAATATGGAAAACAACGCAAGATACATGTATGTTAAAAAGAATTATTAAAATGAAAGGTAAAACAAGACATTTATTGACTGTTTTCTCGGGCAAAATACGTTTTGCCGACCATCGAACCTAACGGCCTCAGGCAAACAGTTTGGTTCTTGCTGCCCTCGAACTCACTTTTTTAAATGTAAAGTATTCATAGAATTGTATAAGTTGTCTTACCATTATAAACAAATGAGTTCTCTTTGTTAAAATGGCTATAAATGAATTCTAAAGCCTTCAACTTTTTGTACTGGACATGTTGTCAATATCAGCATCTGCCACAAACTCGTGATGCACTGAGGTAATGAAACACATGATTTATCTTATCATAGCAGGGTAATATGCTTTTCGGTTATAAAACTCTCCGGATGGAACCATCTTCCTAACGGTATGATGGATTTCTGTGCAAATAATTTTCTTATCATTGGTAACCAAATGATTTTCAGTTAATGTTTCAATTACCTAAAGGGTAGCAAAAAATTTTAACCGGTTTATTTTCACTGATCAACATCAATGTTTCAACTTTTAACAATTAAAATTAGAAATATTACAAATGATTAGGGGCCCTGCACTATACATATTTGTAATGATAAATTAATATAGTATTTTATTCGACAAGAAAATAATAACGATAACCAACAGTAATCGATCTCGTTAAAACTTCAAACAATAAACATCTGTGGACAGGGCATAAACACCTCGGGAAATTTCATAGGTGGGTCAGGTGGCTAGCAGAGGTAAGCAACCCCTACTGACCAGTCACGCCTATTGTATGCCCTAGTCTTAATCAAGTAGAAAACAAGGTTGTTGAGTACTCTGCAACTTCAACCTATGTTGTATGAGTAGCCTGACTGGGTATACAATTGCTACGGGTAACATGCTTTTGAGTATAGAATAAGAATGGAGACATCACACAATATGCAAGTGATAGCGGAATATTGTTATATCAATAAGGAAAGTTGACGATGGAATAGCTGAAGTCATATCGTTTATCATATGAATTAGTTGTTGGTTAGCCTTTGTCGTCAATACCGGTAGTCAATGAAGCATCATATATCATTTTTTTTTAAAAGTTCACTTTTTTGTCTTTTGATCAGAATAATTGGAAAAATATTCTTTAGAGTGAAATTTTTCCCCGTTGGTTAATATACATGGTAATACAGCTTATGAGTTATGTTATGATCATCTCCAAGGTGTTTTATAAAAAATATTCAATGCATTCCAAGTAAAATTTAACAGTAAAACCATGTCACATTAACAGAAATTTTATAACGCGCTGAGTTAAATGATGGGGAAAATATTACCCTGCGTAGATATGTACAAATTTTGCACCTCATATTAATTGAATTCATTCACAGATCAATTTAATATGATTGTTTTACTTATGCCGCCCACTAAATACTAGTATTGTGCATTTAATATTCAGGAAGTGACATGTCCTACCAGTTTATGTCATTCCTGTTACCAAAAAGAAAATGTTAAAATAAAAGTTATCTCACTTTCCCAGGAACTGTTTTCATGATCCACAATATGTCATCATTTTCTGTTGTCTAAAGTTTATGAGCGCCATGATTTGAAAGTGAATAAAGAAAGGGTTCAAAGGTCGACAAGTTTGTCTTATTGGTAGTGTATAATGAAAATATGTCCTATCTGTTACCTTTATAATATGCAAGTACTCTTTAAATTGTTTATTCTGTTAGAACAACTAGATTAAGTAAGTTACAAAGAAATGGTTTCAATGTCTCGATGATGCAAAAAGAGTACGTTATACTAACTAACGGGTGATTTATATGAGAAACGTCCATCCTGTTACTGTCATTCATGTTACCATTAACATGGTAACAGCAAGGAAAACTGGACTTCATATCTTGAGTTTTAACAATAAAAACAATTACTTTTATTTTTCTAAGTAATATAAGTTTAATAACACATGTTAAAAAACTTCGTAAATCATATTGAAATATGTTAGAGCTTCAAATAGTGCCATTATAACTTAAACATGCACTCTTGTTACAGAATGGACAGAAATTGTAACAGGAGGGACAAATTATCCTGGTATTTATATACCCATTTAAGTTTTATCATTTGTTTTTCTTAAAATTATGAAAAATTCTTAGTTTTGCAACAGCTTAGGGTAACTTTAATAAACAAAAAAATGAAATGATAAATATTT
>PRKT01000020.1:2890474-2902974 GCA_003671525.1 Saccostrea glomerata | reverse complement strand
AGCTTTATTTAAAAAATTATCTTTTCCTTTGAAAAGAAAGGGGGGGGGGGGTCTTCCTTCTGATCTTTATGAAAGAAAAAGGTTTCTTAATTAAAAATTGTTGATATTTTTAGTAGGATGAGCTTAGATGCAGCTTTTGACATTATATATCTTTATACCAGGTATTTAATTAGAGGATCGTTTTTATTTCGAGGGAAATCATCTTGTGTACGCAATAGATAGCCATCTTTTCATTTAAAGAAGGATATGGAGATAACGAACATTTTTCAATCTCAAAGTCCATAAGACAATACAAAATAAAAGCAAAGCAAACACGGACCCCCTATACATCTGAGGTGGGATCAGGTGCCATGGAGTAGTGAGCATCCCCTGCCGACAGGTCACACCCGCCGTGTGCTCCTTGTCATGATCGGGAAATAACGGAAAAAATCCGTCGTCAATTCAGTGTATAAATAATGGACTAACAATTGGTATGAAAAACGTCAGTCGGCATTTGACTCAATGATGAATTGTATTTGCTGACAAGGTCATTGTATCGACCATAGAACTTACAAAATGATGACTTTAAATGAGACTGCTGATGTTCTTGTTTCATCAACTTGCTTGTCAATAATTTACCTCGTTTTAGAAATTGTTCATACGTAGAGCATGCTCTTGCGTATCGAATCAACTGAGATATATATACTCCGTATGCAGGTGATGAAGGTATATTGCTGCATAAGTAAGGGAAGTTGACGATAGAAAAGGTAAAATCATCATGTTTATCATATAGCTTGGTTGTTAGATTACCATTAGTGTCTTTTTCAAGTAAAATATCCAAGTATGAAGCAGAAGTGTCGGACTCTGGGGTATCTTTTATCTCAAGCTCACCAGGATATATCGTATCGACGTAGGAATGGAAATTATTATTATTGATTGACAATATGTCGTCGATATATCTAAATGTCGAGTTGAAGGCCACAGCAATTGTTTTCCTCTTTTCACGCATAAGATTTTGCATAAATTCTGCTTCATATGAATATAAAAATAAGTCTGCCAACAAAGGAGCGCAATTTGTACCCATGGGAATTCCAATAGATTGTTGGAATACTTGGTCTCCAAAAACCACATAGATATATTTGTCAATTAGAAACTCAAGCATCTTCTTGATGTCAACTTCAGAGTACTTATGTGTGCAATCAGAATCTGTTTTAACAAAATAATTTTGCAAATGACCAATGACGAGGTTAGTAAATTTACGAGTTCCATTTTTATTGAAGAAGCAGCTGTTTTTTATCGTGGGGAATTGTTGTGTATAAAGTTGAAAAGTCGTAAGTTTTTAAGCTGTTGATTTTTGTAAAATCTTGTGATTTCAAATTGTCCAAAAGTTCTTTAGAATTTTTAAGTATCCACATCTGATTCACACCACTTCTTGATGAAAAAGTTGCACAGTACTCTTGAAGTTTTTCCTCCACTGTCAATATCTTAGTGAGGAGTAACGAAAGAGGCTTGGTTGAACATTTACTGGAACCTGCAATGTATCTTTGTTAGTAAGGATTCTTATGAAGTTTTAGAATCCAACATATAAAAGGCAGTTCAAATTCATTTTGGCTCTGTGGAATATTAAAAGTATTCAAAACTGACAGGTGATTTTGAAGAATGTCTTCCTTAAAAAGGGAAGTATGAGTATAAGTAGGATTACCACTTGTAGAAATAAATCCAAGTTCTTCTAGAATGCAATTTATATAATGAGCCTTACAAACGAAGACAATGTTGTTAGCTGCTTTGTCGGCAGGAACCAGTACGTACTAATCGTGCAATCTATCTAATTCTTTTTTCACTTCTGGTTTATTGAACACAGAAGGATAGATGGTTTTCATTTTGCCCCTCAATCTTTTAATACGTGACATTAACATGGATCTGATACATTTAATCCATTCTGACAAGGTGTCAACGTCTTCTTTTTCATATCTAGCCCATCGTCTGGCGTAATTTTCAACAGAATCCATAATATTTATGAAATTCCGACGCCAGTTGAAGGATCGGGGTTCCCTATATTTAGGACCTTTTAAAATAAGTGATCTCAGATCCTCATTACGAACTATATTTACGTCACCTGTAATAACGTGTCCAGCAGGACTATAGTTAAAGGGCGAAGAAGAACATGAACACGAAGGAGGATTATTTTTCAGATTGTCGCTATCCAGGCCATGTAAAGTGTTTTTGTAATTGAAAAGTTTGGAAGCAATGGTCGATGTATATTTGTAGGAAATACAAAATGTAGTCTTTAATTTGAAATATGGTGGAATACAAGACTGGGCCCTTTTGTGATTAAGAATATTACTTATATTAACCACGTCAATTCCTTTATTGGCATATTGAAGTTTAAGGAAAAGACGGATTGTTTTAGCTGAATTCTCTTCCGTGAAACGTGCGGGTTTAAAAAGCCTATGATATGCAATATCCATAATCACAGATCCAAGCCTATATTCAGGTGAAGAGGAATCTAAAATTGGATGTTCCTTGGCCTTTTCAAGAAGACTATTTAAAAGTTTCAAAGGGGCAGAGTAAAGTTTTGTTCGAATATGATGTAGACCTAACTGTTGATTTACATAAGGTAGTAATGAATCAAAAGAGACGTTGTGTATTACAGGTTTATTGTACGAACGATGCTCATGACTACGCTTACGTCTCTGAGTATGGTTAAAAAGTCCCATCACATTTACATTATTACACTGTGGACTGGAAAGATCTCCAACACTATCGACATTGTCATTACATCCATAGGGAAAGGCTGTCCCTTGTTTTCTAATCAAAAATTCTTCTCGTTGTCTACGGAAAGATGTACTCAGCGACGGACTATTTGTGTGGTGATAAATCTTTTCTAGAATTCAAACTTTAATTGATAAAATAGAATGATCAGGTAAATTAAAATGTTTGTATAAAAGCTGCTGACCACCATGATTTATTTGAAATCGATGACCTGATATTCTTTTGTTAAGTGATATGCTTTCCAGCAAAATATATCCCCCCAAAATGCAAATTTGATCAGATAAGACATATGTATTATCTTCCTATCGACTAGAGGATACTCTGTTCACGATTTGTATACACCCGAATGAATGGTTATACCCGGTGAAATTTCGCATGATCAAAACGTTTGATCAACATTGATTGTCAGCTGTTTACAAGTATGGGAAACGTGCAGGTTTTAGACGAGGTGTGCATTTGGTTCTAGGAATTTCTTTTACCGCTTTTGGTCATTTACCATCTTAACTTGTTTTGTTATATATAGCTCTGGGTAACACATGCAAGTTGGATAAAAACGGAAAGTAAATCTACCTTTCTCATTACCATGAATTCACTAAATTCATGTCTTTGTCATTGGCTGGAAACGCGATGATTTTCGCTTAAAGTTAAACTAATTGAAAAACAATACATGTACAATGAGAACTTCTTTCAATGTCCTTGCGTGACATTTGTTTAATACTTGTGCAAGTAGAGTTTATTTGAATTTATATAAAAAAAAACAGTACCAAGATATTTGAGTCCACTCTTAAAGCGGATCTCTCACACCTGAATTTTTGTGATGTTTATAAATTTTTGACAGTTTTTCAATTTTTTTCAATTTCTTTTTTTCATTGTTTTTACCCTTTGATATTAATATCTTTTCAGATATTGAAGAGGATCCAACCAGCTATTCTCAAGAAAATGCTGTTTTATTTTTTTTTGTCTATTTTTGTAAATTTAAATAAAAATTATGTTGATTTTATTTTTAACTTTGTTGGTTATTTTTTTCAATATTTTATAACACTAAACTTTGAAGAGAAATTTAAAGCAATGGGCATTTAAAAAAATTGATAGGAGGGATTTTAACAAAATAAATGAAATATTTCAAATATTTCTAAAAAATAAATTAAAATACTTTGGAACCTTATTTTATCGGATATGGGGCCTATTATTAGAAACAAATGCATGCAACAAAAATCAGTTATACTTTATAGGTGTAGAGAGCCCCCTTAAGGGAATATGTCATCACTTTTAAAGAGATAGTCATCTACATCTGCATATTAAGAGTTCCTCTGTGTGATTGTGGATGGTACCCAGCACATATGAAGTCTCCACGTCTGACGGAAGGCACTAATTCCAAACCAATCTTTTGATTCTGTCAATAAACATGTAGCTGTTGTGTACATTAGTAACATTGATAAAGACTTTTCTACAGACGTTCGTCTGCAGTTATTTCCGATCTTTTCAATTATAAGCATTCCTCACCAAGCCTAGATACTGGACAACTAAGAAATAATCTGGAGTGTATCCCCTTCATATTTTCTTTATAATTCCACTGGACACACTATAACCTACGAAAGCCCAGAAGGCTCATTCGAGATTCGAGATTCAAAATACGAGATTCGAAATTCGAGATTCGAAATACGAGTTTCGAGATTCAAGATCCAAACTAACCAATCAAAAGCGGATTCAACATTTGATTACTCCCCTTTATTATGTTTTTACTATCAAGAAATCGTTTAAAATAATTATAACCAATGGGTCATTTGATTAAATTACAATGCAAAAAAGAGTGTTTTATATATATTAGAAGGAAATTTAAATAATTATTGGATTTTTGCAGCAAGATATACTTCAATTTATATTATAGCTTCTTAAATATTAAATAGATTACATATATCAGGAGTATATATATTTTTGTATTATCTTCTACACTTATTTTTTTTTTTATTTCCGCGCATAGGAAAACCACAGGTACTTGTGGACAGGACCCCTCCCCCCCCCCATATTCAATACCAGGGCTTACTGGACATTTTTTTTAACAAATTATATTTATTACACTTATTAATGTGTACAATACGAAAACATCACGGGCGTAAAACCCCCAGAATAATCGTTTAACCAAAAAAAAAAACATTATACATTACCCCTCCCCACTATACAAGAGAGGTGTCATTTAAGGAGAAAATATGGGATTATTACGAGATGCAGAGTCAATCCGATAGCATGGACTAAGACAGAAATATATGTAGAGACAGTTAATTTTAATCAACATTTTAAGTTAAAATAAATGCATGGTTTTAAACCTAGAAATAGCAGCGGGCGTACAACGTAAACAAACTTATAATGTATAGTGGGGTATTTTTTGTGTTGAGCGATTATTCTGGGTTTTTACTATTTTTTTTGGCATTGAACACACGATGAATAAGTGTATTAGATATATGTTGTGAAAAAAGTCCAATAAGCCCTGGGGTTGAATATCGAGAGGGGGGGTGCCCTGTCCACAAGTACATTTGGTTTTCCTATGCGGGAAAATACATAAAAATTAAGTTTAGAAGACAATACAAATAAATATATATACTCATGATATAAGTAATTTTTTTTAATATTTAAGAAGCTATAATATAGATTGAAGTATATTTTTCTGATCAAAAATCCAATAATTATTAAAATTTCCTTCTAATAAATATAACACTCTTTCTTGCATTGTAATATAATTAAATGACCCATTTGTTATAATTATTTTAAACGATTTCTTGATAGTAAAAACATAATAAAGGGGAGTAATCAAATGTTGAACCCGCTTTTGATTGGCTAGTTTGGATCTTGAATTTCGAATCTCGAATTTCGAATCTCGAATTTCGAATCTCCTACTTTGAAACTCGCTTCTGATTGGTTAGTTTGGATCTTGAATCTCGAAACTCGAATTTCGAATCTCGAATTTCGAATCTCGTACTTTGAAACTCGAATCTCGAATGAGCCTTCTGGGCTTTCGTAATAACCGGTGATTTAAAAATAGATGAAATGACGACTTCAAAGCAATCAGTTGAAAAGGGTTATTTACATGGAGATCCAATCTTTTATATTAAGACAGATCTTCATTTCTATTTCAAATATCGTCGATGCCAGGCGATGGGCGAAATATGAAAGAAAAGACGATGACGACCAAATGCAAACTTTGAATTTCTTTCCTTTATTTTTTTCAGTCGTCAACTTCCCTTACTTACGCAGCATTATGCCTCTATCACCTACATACTGGGGTTTATATCTCTGAGTTGATTCAATTTATGAGAGCATAATCTATATATGAACAATTTCTAAAACGATGCACGTTATTGATATTGATACTTAAAAATTCCACGGCATTTTGGAAAATTGAAATCACACAATTTTTTCCAAATTTATCAAATTATTTATATATAAATACTTTTTAAAGAGAATATATATACAACCATTCCCCACGATAAATTAAAGTCCCCTGGGGTCCGTTTTAAAAAAGAACAAAAATGACTATGACCAAAAGTCGATTGTAGAATTTTGCCAACTTTATTATGTTTAAAATTTCTTGCGTTAAACATCTTTCTAAATTATTTTTTTAAGGAGACCATTTTCAGTTTAGTGTAATATTAAAATTTAGAAGCAGAATTAAAATTTTGTCTTCAAGACGTAAGTTATTTTGAAAAACGGACCCCAGAATTAATTATATAATTGACTGCTTTTTTATATTTAAATGAATAATTTAAAATGCAACTCGTAAATTACTTACCTTGTTATAGGTCATTTGCAAAACTATCTTATTTTAAAAAATCATTCAGATTGTACATACACGTACTCTGAAGTTGATATTTAAAAGGTGCTTGAACTTTTGATTGACAATATCTATTTGTTTTTAGAGGTCTTCCAACTACTTTTTAGTATCTGTTGCAATTTCCATGCCAACTCATTGCGTCCCGTTATTACCGGACCTAGATTTATATTCACATGAAGAGAATTTGTTCACTTGCTGTGACCTTCAACTCGACATTTAGATACTTGACTATGCATAATCAATCAATAATGGTTATTTCCATTCATATGTCGACACAATATATCCCAGTGAACTAGAAATAAAAAATACCCTACAATCTGAAACATCTGCTAAAACAAAGCTTTTTCATAAAATGATAATTTTACCTTTTCAATTATCAACTTTCCTTACTTATGCATTAATATATTCATATTTTCTGTTTATAGGGTTAATATTTCTCAGTTGATTCGATTCGCATGATCATGCTCTACTAAATCGAGGTACATGTAAGTTTATGACAAATAATTTAAAGAACACGCCATTCTCGGTTAAAGTCAACATTTCATACATTCTATGGTCGATACAATGACCTTGTTAATAAAACAATTTATCATTAAGTCAAATGCTGAAGTCAACTTCTGTCTGACGCTTTACTTATTCTTAGACCATTATTATCCATTGCATTTTCGACGGATTTTACCGTTATTTCCATATTAATGACAAGGAGCACACGACAGGTGTAACCGGTTAGCAAGGATGTTTTCTCCTCAATGGCACCTGATCCAACCTGTTTTAGATATCTGTTTTCGTTCTATACTTCTGATATGTATTGTTTAAACGGAATGTCAGCTTGATTACTGTTTGATTTCTTTGTATTTCATTCTGAAGAAAAACTTATGTTCTGAATGATGATAAAAACCTTAAAAATTTTCTGAAATAATATAGTCATTGGTAAAGATGGTCTAGACATTGAACTACCTGGTCATTTCTGAAGATGTTCTACACTGAAATACAGACTGCACCTGTCATTGATGGTAGTGAACTACACAATAAACTTTTCTAAGAATCTGTCAGAATTTTCCACAATGTGAGAGTATGATTTAACATTTTAAGGAAGAATGACAAAGGCTTAAATCCATTCAAATACTTACCAGTATGAAGAACTATAACTCTCAGAACTATCGTGAGATAAATTTAGTGGCTTTAAAAAAGTACGATAAATACCTGTATTGATCTGCAGTTCTATTACATGAACCCAGTGATTAAAAAAAACAATAAACTGAATCAATACGTAAAAGATTTACTATTTGAAATCCTTTTTCTGTTTTCACTGCTGACAGATTTATTTCGGAAAAGTATCTTCAAGTTTTAACTGACAGTTAATTAAGATAGGCTTATGGCATGAGGGACACTTCAAAATTCTGCAATAAGTTTAACATAAAACACTTATCCACTGGCTGTGAGTTGGATAACAATTTTATCAAACAAGACAAGACAAGACTTTATTCTCATAAACTGTACAAAACAGTATAGAGAGGATATTTATGGCACGCCAAATTCACAAAAATGAGATAAACCTAGTTTCACAATTGATAAACTAGGTTTATCGACTGTAAACTAAAGTTTACAAACCGTAAACTATAGTTAACGATTCGTTAAGTAGAGTTAACGATTCGTTAAATATAGTTTTCATCTGTAAAACTATATTTAACGGTCGTAAACTATAGTTTACGAATGCTAATCTAAGTTTATCTGTCTGAATAAAGCGTTAACAATAGATTTTGTTGATAAACCTAGATTCACGTTTGTAAACTATAGTTTACAATCGTAAACTAACCGTGAAACTATATTCATCAGATCGTTAACTATAGTTAACGGTTTGTAAACTATAGTTTACAAATCGTGAAACTGTATTTATCAGATAATCTATGTTTTGCAATCGCAAGTGATAGTTTTCGGTGTTAAGTATAGTTTACGGTTGTGAAACATAGATTATCGCGCTAACTATAGTTTACAGATGTAAAATATAGATTAACGTTGTTAACTTTAGTTTACAGTCCGTAAACTATAGTTTACAACCGATAAACCTAGTTTATCGATTGTGAAACTATGATTAACTCATTTTTGTGAATTTGGCGTGCCATAGATATTACATAAGATATTTACAATTAAGCACGCGAAAGGGCTGTCCCCCAAGAGCTTCTCCGAATGGTAGTGAATATTCCCTTCTCCATAGCACCCGATTCCACCTCTGATAATTTCAAAATGTTCAGAATATATTTTTAGGTAGAAATTGTTATTTAACCTTCCTAACTGTAAATATGAAACATTTCAACAAAAATTTTTATAAGTTAAGTACATGTGTAGTTGTTTACTCTAAAAATCTCATTTGCGTGTTCTTCTTACGTGTTATAAAGCAACTTTATTTTGATATCTGCAGTTCTATGTCGTACATACTGGACATTTTCTATCTTATACTCGTTATAAAAAAAATTACTAGATATTTCTTGTACTATTTATAACTTTTCATACTACATGTATTTGTGTTCTTTTCCAATTTACATCAGGGATGAAAGTTTTATTGTATTTGTTGGTATTTTTAAAGTAAAAATAAGCTTTTCACCACTTAGATATATATATACAAACCTTAGAAGGTTTATTATAGTCTTAAAGTTTAAGATGAATAAAAATCACACACGGAGTCTGAAATGAATTTATAAAAGCACAGACTTTTAAAAGTTATTTGGTAAAATGTGAAAAAAAAATTGGGCATCACTTTTACTTACTATATTAAAACAAATTATCAAAGCCAATAATTGACGTTTCTTTAAGAAAACTTGTATTACTTAATAAATATAATACTTTGAGTTTCTTTGTCATAATGCTTTCAATGGTAAATATGCACATCTTATATAAAGATTTTTTTTTAGCCCAAATGAATTTCAATATATAGACAACTCATAACTTGCAGCTATTAATTACTTCAACAATATTTTCATTCCTCCGACTCGGTTTTCTTTTGAACATCGGGTTAGATGAAACATATGAAGATAAAGAACAGTATTCAAGATTAAAAGTCCACGGAACAATACAAAATAGGAGTAGAGCCAATACGGACCTCTAAAACATCAGATGGGGGATCAGGTGCCATGAAGGAGTGAGTATATTCTGCCAATCGGTCACACCCGCCGTTTGTTCCTTCTCACGATCGGTAAATAACGGAAAAATCCGTCGTCAATTGAGTGTATAAATAATGGACTAAAATTTGTATGAAAAACGTCATTTAGCATTTGACTCAATGTCAACTGAATTTGCTGACAAGGTTATTGCATCGACCAAAAAAAAATTCGAAATGATGACTTGAAATGAAAATAAACTTTTGATGAAATTCATTATACTTACTATGCGAGTGACATCTAAATATAGTGTACAGATAACACCTTACATCTAGTGAAAGTTATAACTATGGTGCAAGCGTTTGGGAGTTAATTTGCAATTTTTTATATTTATAAGTTTAGGTGTATCCTTGTGTATAAAATATATAGTAGACATTTATATTTATCCTCCTTTGCCAACTTTAAAGTAAAAAATATGAAAATCCAAAGTCTCCTTTCGTAAATAGAATAAATCAATATGAAAATATATAAACGTCAAAATCTCATATCAAAAAATACGATATTTAGACTCCTTTCTCGCTTCCCTATACATTACAATGAGCTCTACTATCAAGCATCATAAATGGATTGATAAACGGGTCAGGGATCCTTCTACTTGTACATTGTATCTATAAAGAATTTATTTTAAACATATTAGTTTCTAGCCAATGGCACAACAGAGGTTATATTTCACATATATAGCCAAATCGTTAACAAATTCAAATCATAAGCTGTACAAAAATTCCATATTTTATCAAAAGCATTTAGTCTCAGTCAGAGTTCCAGAAAACGTCGCAGGGACGAACTTCTAGATTTCTGTTAAGAACACAGTAAAGTTAGATTGCCTTAATTATACTGATGGATTGTAGATTGTTTTGCCGATAAATGTAGCTAAAAATTCTCAGAATTTGTCAGATATTGGCATATTATTGTTAGATGTAGGACAACGTCGTTTCTAATATGATATAAAGAGTCTGAAATTTGAAATGTTAGATCACTCAAAGAATCTCATTACTTTTCCATCGAATGCGAGTGGCACGAGATTTTCTCGGGATTTGCAGGGAAGTAGTCCTTTCCCTGAATTCTGTGGCATGTTCTTCGTTTGATACGTGACAGTCTATGGAAGATTCCATGACGTCATCCAGAGACATGTTACTTCCGTTGTAGCTGCTGACGTCAGACATAGAGCTCGCGCCTTCATATACCCATCTAAGTTCCATCATGGCAGCATGGAGCTCAAAAAATCGTCGCATGAGCCTTATGTCATCTTTTCTTAAAATTACCTAAAATGTATATCAAGGAATTTATTTATTGAACATATATTTGAATTCTACATCTATATATTATTTCAAACACTCAGTCACACTGATATTTTGAAAAGGTTAAGAACTATGGGATTGTAATTTTTTAAAAAGTGTCTTGGGAATTTAGTACCATTTACATCTGCAGTCTCATTTTGTAGGAACCAGATTACGCCCGGACGGTATTGATGGAATGATGTTGTTTTTTTTTTTTAAATTCTAGTGATACTTTTATATCAGGTATTAATAAATTTTATTATGTCTAGAAAACAGAAAAATCATTAATTTTGAAATCAAATCTCCTTCAGATTTAGTTTATATTTTGAAGTACATGTAATAAAACTTTTTAAACCTTGTTTTTTCCGTCTGAGAGACCCTTTGCGGTCAGTCAAAGATTACGAATCTTAAGGATAAAGGAAGATCAAGTTTTATTTTACAAATTAGAAGCCTCGTTTATACAGTTTTAAATGACAATTTTCCATTAGTTATTTAGGACGATTGTCCGATAATCTAGGACTGTGACGTATCCGCTCTGTCGCCGACAGGTATCTGTAGATAACATCTTCCGGGTGCGTTTGATTTCTTCATCTTCTTAAATTACCCTTCTCTTCTTTTGTAAATTAGATTTTTATCAGTTTTGGTCTTAACTGAAGAAGTATTTTTGCAATGTTCTCCATTTATACACAAAATATTTACATGAAAAACAGTAATATTCGTCGTGCTTTTCAGGTTTTTTTTCTCTTCCGATCTTTTCTCGCGTCCATTGCAACCTCGATCTTTTCATGACAAAAGATGGATTATGTAGATTTTGAATTTGAGAAATATACGAATTCCCGGATTAACAAATGGTCGATTAATTTTACTAGACCTGGTTATTGATTCCATATATAATATGCTAAAATGATGATTTGAAAAAAGCGATATATATCCTTAATATATACGGTATATATCATTTTATCCGCCATATAAATTACTAGTTTTCTATCAGAGAGCAATAATAATAACTTAATCAACTATAAACTGGCGAATTCTGTATCAACAAACGGATGAACCTCTAAGAGTTTATCGATATTTTTACTCAAGCCCTAGAGGGGCTTGAGTTATCTAAAACGATGCTAGGTCATCGAATTACTCGGTTTAAAAACACAAAAATATATTATTTTCGTAGATAAAAATATTTCTAGAAACAAAAATGAAGCTTATCTTGAAAACGTCAGTATATTCAAAGATATTAAGTGTTAAATATCGGATTCTTTTCTATGGCGAATGATCAATGAGTGACGCTCCTCAGCCGCAACAGTTTCTTTACAGAGAGTTCGCGCTTTCCTCTGCGTAGGAATCTCAGGTAACTTTTTACAGTCGCCGACAAAGCATCCTTGGACGAGTCCACTTCAGACTCTGAAAGGTGACGCAGGTTACCCCATCGTAACAAATTCTACAATGCATGGCCAGAAAATGTATGGCTGTACCCCCTCCCCCTCCAACTGA
>PRKT01000020.1:2847751-2885641 GCA_003671525.1 Saccostrea glomerata | reverse complement strand
TAAGCAACTTTATATATTACATATGAAAAACGTTTATAATTTTACAGATTCATTTCATGGAAGTAAATATATTATGTATCTCGTAATTTATAAACGGAAAGAACATTGTGATTAACAATCTTTTCAATGTTTAGAAAACCTTTAATTCTAAATAACTACTCCCAACCAAATCCCCATACACCAACACTTAAACTTATATGTATAGAGCAGCCCGGTCCTCCGGGCTGCAATAACTGGAATAGTGTGCAAGGTCTAACCCAACATTTCTCAGGTGGGTGCAAAGCTATGATCCCTTAATCACCCCAACATGTGCGAGCAGTAACCCTTATCAGTCGAGTGATGTGCGGGGGACTAACTCTATAATGGATGAAACCATGAAACAAAATCCGTCAAATTGTTTTCTATGACAATTATCACTCTGTTGGCTTTTTAATGTTGGTAATTGGATCAAAGACTGAGTTCACAAACGTTGATTGATTCTCTGCACCATCGGACTTTGGCGTGCCAGGCAATCGCCCTTTAGCACCTGTTGCGGGTCTCGAAGGAAACCGAGCCACCATCGATCCTTGGCGTAACCATCAAACTTTGGAGTCTTGAATTTTTTTTTCATGTCCATCTGATGAATTAATAAAACTGAAGAGAAGTGGTCGAGTTATTATATCTGTGGTGCTTTCTAGAGGAAAATGTACAAAATTCTATAATTTCTCGGCAATTTGATGGACCACTGGGATTTTCGTGTTTTGGCACGATAAAACTGCTCTCGTCCATTAAATATTTTGAAGATTATGCTAAGCCATAATTCTGTATAGATACACTTAGCCAAGAGCTTGTGTGAGAGAAAACGCAACATTTGATCAGATTAAACGCCAATCCATGGCTATTTATCAATTCATCTCAATCGAGCACGCCAAAATGGCCTGTAAAAGTGTAAGAGGAGCAGATATCAAGATGGCAAATGCGGATATTGCGTCCTCCCCCCTTAGATCGAGAATATCAGGCAACAGAGTAGCAGGGCTGCAAGTTCCCGACTTATTCGACTTTAATTAAAGGATAGCTGAATAATCCGGGTTTTAATCAGTGACGTAGGACAAATTCTTGCTGCAAGTCATATATGACGATTTATTAAGTGCACCAATCCGCGTGATTACGGGAAATGCTATTTACGTCGTTTAGGATAATTCATATAATTGGCTGGAAATCATCGGCTATCTATCTATATAATGAATTAGCCAGTTACTTGTCAATGATAACGACTCATCATTATTTCTAAATATCTTAAACCAGAACTAACAGTCCTTAAATGGATGTAAATGTGATTGGAAAATGATAAACATTATTGTCTCTGTGAAGTCTAACGATCGATTTCCGTGGAAGAGCATTGTTGACAAAAACGAATGGACCGGTGAAATACTGAACTAACGCATGGAACACCTGAATTATTGATCTCAATCAAATGTAATGATTAAGCAATGTGGCGAGTACCGCTTGATGGGGAGAAGACGGTGGGGAATTCTATTAAAACTGGGGCACCACGGGACGTTGTAATATGAATAGGGAATTTAATTAAGGACGGAAGCTAGTGGACAGATTTGACAGCATGAAGCCTAATTGTTTTCTACCAACTTCTGCTGGACCAGCGACATGTTTGTCGGGAGGCTAGTGGACAAAGATGCTGCTGGGGTGGTGGTCATTAAGTGTTTGTCTTTACTGGCTTAGTGGTGGTGCGGGGACTTCTAAGGTAGAGATCCTTCTGATCTGCGATCAAACTTTCCAAGAAATTTGCCAAAAGAAGCAATATGACGTAAAAGGTGGCGTAGACGTGACGTTGGTAACTGCCAATGACAGCAACTCTTACATCAGCCATGTGGAAAACATACAAAGTTTGTTATTGAATGACAAGCGTTTTGCCGTCCTTGTGATATTCGGGGACAGCAGCTTGATAAGTGCCGCTGGCACGGTGGCTCAAGGAACCCGAATACCAGTGATTGCTTACAACAAAGGCTCTGTACCAACGGTAAGTTTTCGGTCGAGACATATTGTTGTTGTATACGTTTTTGGTTGTTTATTTTTTTTTTATAAAATCAATATTTTAAATAATGTGCTTAGCAAAACAGATAATAAAGAAAATAAAACCTTCAGTGTACCAATCATTTCATCTTTCAAACCTTCACTCACTCTAAATAATTAATTTACAGTTGAATAGACCGATGTTCTTGTATTGATTTTGATGAGGATTTGCATTATGAAGTTCTACTTGCTATTTGAATTTTACAAAATGGACAGAATAGAGTTCGTATTGAACTAGTTTTGTATAAGGAATCCTGTCTGAATCTTTTAATTAATGAGGAGAAAACTGTCTGAATCTGCTAATTAATGAGGAGAAAACTGCTTTTTTATTAATTTGCTAAAAACACGTGTATGCTCATATTCATTTTCAAATATTTAAAACGAATTCAGTATATATTTGCCAGTTTTCGAATGCGATAAAGGTCCGAGAGTGTTTGGTTTAACTACTTTACTATACACAATGGACAGTAACGAAAGAGGAGATTTCCCATCTTATTTCTAATTAATATTTCCTCTGTAAAAAAAAGAAATTTAAGCTTTGTTGAAAATATTATTGCATTCACAATCGTTAACCAAACAGTATTCAGAAATCTCTTACATGCAAACGGAATATGGTTACCCCTTCGATTTATGTAAAATGTAATATAAATTTCCGAAAAGGTTTTTTTTTTCGTTCGCTAGAAAATCTCATGATGATATACAATTTTGATCATAACGATAAACTCTTTTTCCATCAGTAATGAAGAGAGCGAATCTCTCCTTCAAGTATTCAGCTGTACACAATAACATCGTACCTTAAAGGCATAATCTCGATTTTGAGATATGTACCCGAGTAAAAGTCTTCAACGTTCTCGAATTTGAAATTATTTCAAGTGCCAAAGCTACAGTTTTATTTCAGATTTTATATTACTAATTGCCGAGTAATCTTGACATTGTATAGACTTGAGTCACTGTCTTATCATACCTGAAGAATACGGTCAATCTTGTTAGTCATGACCTTAACGCAGTAAAGAATGCCAAAAAATAATCCCTTTTTCTCAAATAGGAGAAGATGGAATAATAATCAAGTGGGGGATGGTAACCAAAAATCTCCAAATAAAATGTTTGGGGATAACAACAGTATTTAAGCTCAAAAGTCCATAAAACAATACAAAATGGGGGCAAAGCAATCACGGACCTCAGAAATAGCAGAAGTGAGATCAGGTGCCATTGAGGAATAAGCATCCCCTGTCTGCTCCTTGTCATGATTGGAAAATAACGGGAAAATCCATAGATTGCTAATATGCTTGTTTATATACATATATCCTGCTGAGCTTGAGACACATCTGTTTCTTACATGGATATTTTACTTGAAAAAGACGTTAATGATAATCTAACCACCAAGCTCTATGATAAACATAATGACTTAACTTTCGTCAACTTCCCTTACTTGTGTAGCAATGTACCTTCAACACTTGCATACGGCGTTAGTATATCTATGTTGATTTGGTACGCAAGCGCGTGCTCTACGTATGAACAATTTCTAAAACGAGGTAAATTATTGACAAACAAGTTGATGAAACAAGAATATCAGCAGTCTCGTTTAAAGTCATCATTTCGTAAGTTCTATGATCGATACAAAGACGATACAAAGACTTTGTCAGCAAAGACAATTTATCATTGATACAAATGCTGACTGACGTTTTTTCATATTGATTGTTAGTTCATTATTTATTCACTGAATTGACGACGGATTTTCCCGTTATTTCCCGATCAAATCAAGGAGCACACGGCGGGTGTGACCGGTAAGCAGGGGATGCTCACTCCTCAATGGCACCTGATCCCACCTCTGATGTTTTGGAAGTCTGTGTTTGTTCTGCTCCTATTTTGTATTGATTTATGGACTTTGATATTGAATACTGTTCGTTTTCTCCATATCCTTCATTTCATCAACTTGTTTCTTAATAATTAACTTACTCCTTTTTAGAAATTGTTCATACTTAGAGCATGCTCTTGCATATCGAATCAACTGAGAGATATAAAGCCCGTATTCAGGTGGTATATTGCTGCATGAGCAAGGGAAGATGACGATAGAAAAGTTAAAATCATCACGTTTATCACAGAGCTTAGTTGTTAGATTACCATTAATGTCTTTTCAAGTAAAATATCCAAATATGATATAGACATAGACTGTGTGGTATCTTTTATTTCAAGCTCACTGAAATATATTATATCGACATAAGAATGGAAATAGCCTTTGTTAACTGACAATATGTTATCGATATATCTAAATGTCGAGTCGAAGACCACAGCAGGTATTTGCTTCTTATCACGTAAAAAAATTGATTAGCCTGCTTAATATAAAACATTAGGTCTGCAATTACGGGACCACAAGAATTCCTCAAGATTGTTGGAAGACCTGTTTTCCAAAAACCACATAGATATAGTGTCAATTAGGAACTCAAGCATCTTTTAAATATCAGCTGAGAGTACTTACGTGTACAATCAATATTTTAAACATTATAATTTTGCAAATGAAAATGACAAAGAAATTGATTCATGAGTTTCATTTTTACTAAAAAAAAAACTGTCTTTTATGTTGTTGATTATGGTAAAAGATTGTGATTCAAATTTTCCAAAAGTTCCTTAAAATTTTCAAAAACCCGTATCTGATTTATACCATTTATCAAATATATTCTTGCACAGTACTCCTGAGGTTTCACCTTCACAAATGATAATATTTTAGGGAAGAATTTTTAGTAAAGAAAATGACTTAGTAGAAAAAAACTGGAACCCGCTATGTATCTTTCTTATGAAATTCCGGACTAAATTATAAATATATGGATATGTTAATTTAAATTCGTTTTGGTTGAAATATTCGAAACTGACATTTTCTTTATTTTGCAGATTAATACATTGCATGTTTGTTAATGCTATTATACATTTGAATCGGAATAAACAAACTACACTTAACGTTCATTTTATAATAGAAAATATTATCTCTGGGTTTTTCGGAGCAAATGCATACTTTCAAGTTAAGTGGCAAAAAATTCATGAATTGATGCAAAAATCACAAATAAACACGACTGTTGCGATATTAAGGGAAATGTAGCAGAAAAAAATTGCATGTTTTGATAAATTGATGGATGAAAAAAGTTAAGGAACATTAAATGTATAATTTTCTCGAGAACTCAATGATTTGTGAAGTTCACGATGTGGTCATTCTTAGAGAATCCATTTAAACGGAAAACCGAAAAAAATAGAGTTGGAATCAGATGCCATGGAGACGTAAACATACCTGTCAACCAGTCCTTCCCGCCATGCGCTCTTTGTTATGATTGAATTATCGGAAAATCCTTAGACAAATCAGTGCGGAAAATGAGGTGCCATGAAAACGTATGTGTCCTTTGTCAAACAGATAAAATGATTTCACCTAAAACAAATGAATGAAGCTATTTTTATAAGTAAAAGCACCTTTATATTTATGGCCCTTATATACCCTTAAGTGCCAGGTAATACTCTGTCGAGAATAAAAGACTGCGGTGTTTCCGGGTGTTGTAAACCTCAGGGAAACAGATGTGTAAACTAAATCATTATTTTTTAAAGTTAATGTCAATTGTTTGCACAAAGATCGAATATACTTTTTTACTGCTATTTTAATGCTATTTCAAATCTTGAATAAGATTAAATGCATTGATTACTGAAATATCAACATGTTGTATTAACCCTGGAGATATCTATAACGTAAAACAGCATTGTTCGTAATTGTGCAATGAAATCAATTTCATGATTAGTTTAGCTTTGAAATGAAATATATATGTAACAGACAACCAAGACATGAAATCATAGAAATAACCACCTTTATTTCCATGTTTGCATTCTTCCTTCTGCCTTATTTGGAAATCGAATTTTTTAAAAAAAGTCGAGTATACATTCAGTCAAAATATAATACATAAAACTTTATAATTACGAAGGCGCAAGCAGCCCCAGACTTTTAGAAAAGATACAGAGCACACAGGCTTCCTATTAACAGGTTTGTGACAGGCAGGGAAAGAAAATATCCGGACGGGGACTCGAAACCAAGACCTCTCGATTACTGTGCGGTTTCTCTACCACTGAGTTGCCAATCCGACGTATCCAATCCCGTTTTCACTTTGTCGTCATTTTCTTAAGGTTTTCCATCCAAAAAAACTTCGCCAAGACTAAATCAAAGAGCAAGAGAAACTACATGAATAAAATGTTATAGTTTTAGCTGTTTTTGTTTGTAAAGCGCATTTTTCTGACTTTTTTTTTGGAAGAACATGGTTTTATAATTAATAATCATACGACTGGAAATCCAAAAGATATACTATCCAACATATATACTCACAGTTCACTTTACAAGGAAGATATTCTTTAAAACCATATTTCAGTGTTTATTCTTTTAATATTCAAGTCAACCTATATGATTTCGATATACCTTACTTTTATTGGGTTCCTAAACCTCTTTAAAGTCCTTTTAAACAAAATAAATTGCTCAGGTTGAATAAGCAGTTATGTACTTATCTTTATCTGGTCAACGCCTACTCTGACAGGTAAATTATTGACAAACAAGTTGATGAAACAAGAATGTCAGCAGTCTTGATTAAAGTCATCATTTCGTAAGTTCTTTGGTCGATACAAAGACCTCAGCAAATACAATTTATCATTGAGTCAATTGCTGACTAATGTTTCTCATACTAACTGTTAGTCCATAATTTATACACTGAATTGACAACGGATTTTTCCGTTATTTCCCGATTATAACAAGGAGCACAGGGCGGTTGTGACCCTTCACAGGGGATGCTCACTTATAAATGGCACCTAATTCCACCTCTGATGTTTTGGAGGTCCGAGTTTGCTCTGCTCCTACTTTGTATTGCTTTATGGACTTTGATATTGAATGCTGTTCGTTCTCTCCATATTCTTCCAGCATTCTTTTGAACCGATAAATCTACACTGGATTTCTTCTTCCACGCAGACATATTACAATTAAGTGGCATTATACAACTATGTAAGAATATTGTTTTTCTTTTAATTTATAAAATGGGTTTATAATTTCATGTCTTGATTGTATGTTACATATTTCATATAAAAATATGTTGCCTTTACGTCTACATAAAAATTAAAGATACATAAGTTACGCCTTTTTTCCCTCAAGTTTCCACATTCAGTATATATCAGTATACACATGTACATGCAGCAGTGGCCTTAGTCCAGTTGAATTAAAAACACAATGAACAAGGAGCCAATCAGTTCATTCCTTCAGGACATTGCTATTTGTGGGAAATATGAGATAAAACCTTCCGTGATTAAACAGTGGCAATCATAAAAACATAAAAGGCACCAGGAGAAGTTAAGTCGCTAAATATGACCAATGGCCCATTAGTCCTTCGTTTATGTTTGGGATTTCCAAGTAATCGACTTTCGTTCTCTCTCTGTAACTCAACCCCTTATAACTGTCTGTTTCCTGCCGGGCTCTGTTGACTTTCTACCAAATAACTTCCTAGTGGATGCCGTGGATTCAAAGAGGTCAACAAAATATGTGTTCAATAGAAATTCAATTAAGTGTTACAATGCATTATCGATATTAAGAAACCGTCACGAGATGAGCGATTAAGGAGATCCTCGGCCAATAGATTGGATGAAATACCAATTCCAGCGGAATTCTTCTGAAAGTTGTGTAAATTTATCTTAGCTTAATTCCCCCAAAACACGACTTTTTAAGAATTTATTCTGTAAAGGATTAAATGTATAATCAAATCTCTCACATTAACAACTACCAATTGTCAGTCATTTTGAATTTGTTATTTTAGCATTGGTATAACTGTGTAAACTAAGAACTTAATTTGTGACTTTCATCTAAAGTTAAGAATTCTTTTTTCTGTATTATTGAAAACTCAATTAAAGTCTGTGGTTTCGTCCTTAGTTTTCATGACAGTCATTCGGAAGGATTAATATAATCACATTTTTTTGTTCTTCGACAGATATACGAAAATGACGTAATTTCCGTCAACTCCAACATGTTTCATCTTGGACAAGCCATGATGCATCTCATAAACAATCTTAAGGTTGACACACATGCCCACGTGTTCACGGACATTGGTTTACTTAATGATGGTTTCCTGCAGGGGTTTTGGGATGAAAGTCTTAATTTTTCTCACTCCACGATCTTGCAGGAAGATATGGAGAATGAAATCTCTCTGTTCTTCTATTTGAGGGATTTACGGGAAAGTGGTGTTAAACAATTTGTTGTGCATACACGTCCAGAATTGGTGTACCTCTTGATGAGTGCAAACAAGCGTTTGGACAAATCCGGAAGAGGATATCAGTGGTTTTTATCGGATACGTCCTTGTTAGCTTTTACCGAAAGCGACATTATTCCAGAGGGAACACTTGTTGTAAAATCTGCTCAGAATGATCATGCTGTTGTGGAATACGCCTTGGGGCAGATCTTTGAGGAGGTAGAAAATATCAGGCTGAATTGTTTCACCAGTGACATATTGGGTTGCATCAGGTAAATCGTGTATTTTTGCTTTGAAAAGCCATGTGTGTCATCATTTGATTCCATGGTCTTGTTATCATGTTAATGGAGTTAAGCTTTTTGAATCTAACCGAGGAGAGTAAACCCTATCTCGCTTATTTATCGTTTTGTTTAATTTCAGAGATGTTTCTTTAAACAAGTCCAGTAAGAATAACCTCTTGTTATCACATGGAATTGGTAACTTCGAGATCAGCAATCGCTTTTGGAGAGTGATCAATGAAACATACAAGGAGCTCGAGTGGATGTCGGCCGGCAAAATCTTTTATAATAGCAGCAAGCACAACATTCAGTGGTATGGAAGCACAATACTTGGACCACTTTTTCACAGTAAGAACTTCTATCGTGTCGTCACCACTCCATCGCCACCGTTTGTTATGGTTAAAGGTCCAATTGATCTCGGTGATTCTTGTTATGGAAATAAAATTTGTTTCAAAATTCTCAGTGGGAATCCTATGTACCTCGGACCACACACTCGTTTTGAAGACTTCAAGAAGAACGTTGAAGTGGAGATGTACTGTTGCAGTGGCTTTGTCATGGATATACTTGAGTATTTATCAACAGATCTGGACTTTGATTACCTGGTTTATTTTCGAGATGATGTCGGTCACAATGCCACAGATCGGCGTGAGTCTATGATTTATGACGTGGGTAATGGAACCGCAGATATCATAGCTGGTGCTTTAACTATAACATCATATGATAGCAAGACTTTACGCTTCACGGAGCCATACTATTTCTCGGGATTTGCAATGGCAGTTCCACTTGAAACAACAAAGCCATCTATGGACGCATTTACAGCCCCATTTGATGGTTATGTATGGTTGGCAATCTTTTTAAGTGCAACAACAGCAGCTTTAGCTACCTCACTGTTTGAATGGAACAGTCCATTCGGACTGAATCCTTGGGGACGGAAACGTTTAAAGAATTACACACTTGGTTCGGCTCTGGTCATGGTCTACTCTGTTCTATTTGGTCATACCGTTAGCACAAAGTCGCCTAAATCCTGGCCGGCAAAAGTTCTGCAGAACTTTTGGGCAGGACTCGCCATTTTCATTGTGGCTAGCTACACTGCAAACCTAGCGGCCTATTTGGCAGGAATCAGCAGGGTAGACGAAATAATCAGCATCTTCGATCAAAGTGTGAGTTGCTTTTATTTGAGGTGATTTATACTTTTTCAAATGTTTCTGTAGAATAGTCATTTAATCCTCTATCTTTTGACAGATGAGTTCTAAGCGTGTTTATGTAACGAGGTCAAGTCCCGCAGCTGACTATCTCCGGGTCATCAAAGAAAAACTAAAGAGGAATATTGTTATAAATGAGATTTCTCCAGAAGAGACGCCCCATAGCATTGTCAAGCACTTAAGGTAAAATGATATGATTTTATTAACATTCTTAGTGATATTGTTAATTTTACTTGTGCTTCCATTTTCAGAGGCTTTGTTAAGCACTGAAGGGTAAATATACTGAATGGAAAAGGAAACGCATATTGACATTAGGACAAGGTTTTTTAATAAAAGATAAATCTGTATGCATACGATCGATGTCAATCAAAAATCAAGCATGTATAGCCAGTTACATTTTAGATTGAGGAGCCCATTGCCATGGTTTAGTAGTTAATATCGAGCGTATCCACTATGATCAGAAATTCCTACGCAAACGGATACTTGTGTGCATCAGGTTAATAACACCGTTAACTATTCTTAGCGAAAAATATTGCATTCTTTCCTCAAGCTTAAACAATCTCTTCTGTGTTGTAAGATTGTGATGATGCGAACAGGTCTATCAATAAAATCCTAAAATGTTTAGTAGGTGCAGAGTTGGATGCAAGGAGCCATTCAAGTGGTATAATGGTTGTTGCCCGAAATCTTGAGATAATCTTGTAACAAATGACCGAGCACCTTCCAATTACAGAACAAGAAAACATTGATGTAACCATCAATTGTCGCCCGGGAAATAAATAAAGTAAACAATGGAAATGAGTCTTGATCATCAAACCGCTTCGATATACGAGGGTCATTCAAAAAGTTTAATAATAAAGTATGGATGACAAACATTTACTTGAGGAATTGATAAAGTTGAAAAGGATATTGTTTTTGTTCAATTTTCATCCGACTATAAGTTTTTAAAATATTCTCGACTATCGTCATCATCATTTACACGCATGTTGGCTTAGTGGAATAAAAAAATAAAATAAGGACATAATATAATTTGCTTTTCTTTATTTCATTCATTCAAAGTACCCTCCTTTAGCACGTATACACTGTTAAGGACTTAGCTAGAATAGTAGGGATATCAATGGGAGCAGTTCGCAAAATTCTTACACCTCTGATGTTTCGGAGGTCCGTGTTTGCTCTGCTCTTATTTTGTATATTGTTAAATGGATTTTGAGATTGAATACTGTTCGTTATCTCCATATCCTTCCTTACAATAGATCTCGGTTATAGGAAGATATCTGCGGCTGAAAATCCCACGTTTTATCTCCTGTTACTATGTCTGAAAATAGTAAACGATCCGGAAGACCAAAAATGGTTAGTAATGCAAAATACTTGTTGAAAATCAAAGATTTAGTGGATCGTACATCATCTTTAACAGTTTCTCTCCCATCTTTGAATTTTTTCAGCCACCTGGAAACGGTTCTGTATGACGGCTGTTGGTCTCCATAAATATTGTGTACCTCTTCGAATGTTTCCTTTGCTGATTTTTTAATTTAGCACAGGCTTTTATGTAGCTTTTCATTTCTGCTGTTGTATTTACCTTCTTTCCCATGATGAAACGATAGAGTATCACGTGTAGGGTATTTTCAAAACTTGATAAATCTTCAAAAACTGAAGCAATTCTTTTTCTGCAAGGACGGCGTGGTTGATGTTTTTACGGTTGTGCGAAACTACAATTTTTTGCAGTCTGCAGGGTACAACCCGCCATGATACCTAATATTTATTCGAGCATTGTTGCTTCCTCCCGTAGAAGTCTCTACAGTCGTTTAGATTTCAAGATGAATTACGGAGCCGCCTCAAACGCGACTTTTTCGACTTCTTGTGAATATTTTCTTAGAAGAAAACAAAAACGTGACTTTGGAGCGTTAAAATGTTCTTTGACGGAAATTATTTCTTGTCCTTGCAAAGAAGCTATGCTTTATAGGCCCCTGCTATTCATTTAGGCATAGTGTTGTTGGGAGTTGCGGTAAAAAAAACCCACAAATAATTACCACAAATAATACCGGCTTAAATTCACAACCAGACTGTTGCCAAATTTTATTCATGTTTGATAATGTCTGATTATAAAATGCGTTTCTTTTCCTTTCAATTTATCTAGTTTATTATTATACTATTTGAACTGTTTGAAATTAGTAAATTGCTTGAGATAACTGTAACTGTGTAATGCTCATCAAGAAACTGTGAAAAAAGACATTGAAACAATTTGTCATTGATTAAACTCTGTTATGAAAGGTTTTATAATGACAAGGAAATGCATTTGTCAAAAATGAAAGCAAAATTCTGAAGGTTGAACTAATCAATAAATTCCTATTTCGCTGATAATTTATTTAATTACTTTCACACTACCTCAACAGTTATTCACCAGCAATCATTTGGCTAATAGTATGAATACAATTTTCTTTTCAGAGATAAAACTTATGACGTTTTCATCAATGATCGTCTGCTTTTGGAGTATACACTTGCACAGCACGACAACTGTTCAATCAAATTTAGTGGTCATGACTTTGGAGAAAATCTCTACGCATTCGGATTGAATAGAGATGCAATTCATCTGACGGTACAGCAGCATTTATTTCCTTTCTAGCTTTTAGCTCGAGATTTATTGGTTAGTAAGCTGGTTGAAAATTTCCGTTTAACCGGATTGATCCTTGGGTAAATAAGGTGACGTAATAGTAAAGGAAATAAATATGACACGATTTTATTTAGCACGTAGTGATATAATTTGAAGCATCATTGATTCTATCTGAGGTTACAACTCGTGGCTGAATGACTCGTGGACAGGTTTAAAATATAATATAGACATTTAAGTTCACATTTTTATATTATTTGAATGATTGCACTTCACGATTTCTGCAAACAATCTGTTACTCAATAGCACGCTCTTAGCACAATCAAATTTTAAACCGAGGCAGGTTACTGACATATATGCTGATATTTCAGGATTTAAACAAATCGATGGAAAAGCTTTAGCTTTCAAATACCTGAAAAGTGTTTTTACATAGTTTTACTTAAACTTCAATGGGTTCTTGTGTTATATATGAGAACAAGAGGTATTTGCCTTAACATGAAAGACAGACATGGTCATATACATATTCTTAACTCAATCTTAGCTTAAATATGGCCAGAAAGAAAGTTATATGCAAACATCAGAGTGTCTTCTTGAATTAGAATACCAGAAACAAAAGCATTTTGAAACTTCTGGATTTTTTTTTTAATTATTGGAGTAATTTTATTTTACAGGAGAATATGTCTTCGTTAATTCTGAGTTACTTAGAAGGCGGACAGGTAACAGAAGCTATGCAAAGATATATTAAAAACCGGAACTGTGCAGCTCAAGGTGAACGCTTTACCCGGAAGTATGGTCTGGATCACACGGGAGGCTTGTTCATCATTCTCTTGTCGGCCATGTTTGTGGGTGCACTCCTGCTTATCGTAGAGCTTTATATATTCAAGTATCTTGTACCATATCTGCGTAAAAAGCCCAATGACAGCTTGTGGAAAAACAGAAATATCGAATATGTTAATCAGGTAAAAATTATTATAATGTTAAAATATCTTGTATTATTCATGCAGTCAATACAACCCTAGACAAATGAACATGTCAATATATATATACTAGTAATATAACGATATAACAGATGTTAAGAAGGATACATATGGAGATAACGAACAGTATTCAAGCTATAAAAAAAGGCCATTAAACAATACTAAATTAGAGCAGAGCAAACACGCGGACCTCCAAAACATCACAGGTGGGATGAGAGGAAAAAGCATCCCCTGCTGACCGGTCACAAAGAGGCGTGTGCCCCTTGGCATGATCGGGAAATAACGGAAAAATCCGTCGTCAATTGTGTGTAAATAAGGGCAAAATAATTAGTATGAAAAACTTCACTCAGCATTTGACTTCATGATAGCTTTTATTTACTGACAAGGTCATTGTACCGACTAAAGAACTAACGAAATGATGACTTTAATCAAGACTGCTGATATTCTTGTTTCATCAACTTGTTTGTCAGCAATTTCCCTCGTTTTAGAAATTGTTCATACGTAGAGTATACTCTTGTGTATCGAATCAACTTAGAGATAAATCTCGTATGCAGGTATATGAAGGTATATTGCTGCATTTTTGCTCATTAGTAAGGGAAGATGAAGCTCTTAAAGTTAGAGTCATTACGTTTTTCTTAAGGCTTGGTTGTTAAATTACCATTAATGTCTTCTTTTTTTTAAGTAAATATTCTAAATATGAAATAGATGTGTCAGACTCCGTGATATCTTTCATTTCAAGTTCGTTGGGATATATCGTATCGAAATTAGAATGGAAATAACCATTGTAAATTGACAATACGTTGTTGATAAATCTAATGTCGAGTTGAATGCCATAGCAAGTGTTTTCTTCTTTTCGCGTACAAAAAATTGGACTAAATCTGATTTGTATGAATACAAAAATAGATTTGCTAATAACTCGGCGCAATTGATATAATAAAATTATTTATATAATACCGATATATTGAGTAAAATAATCAGCAATAAGGGTATCATTTAAATTTTTCAATGAAAAAAAACTTCTCTGCTAAAGTCTCATTAAGGAAGATATTATTATCGGTGTTTCATTAAAAAATATATTTTTTTGATTATAAGAAATAATTTATTTCAATTTCTTAAGCATTTAATTCTTTATTATTATTATAAATACATGATTTTGCTGTCATTTAATATTTGATGATTTAAAAATGTGCTGCCATTATAAATTTATATATATATTAAGAATATGCATATGCTGCTGTAATAAATCTGCCAATAATCTGGCTGTTCTTAAAATATTACTGACATTTTAATTTGCTGGCAATATAAAATCGTTTACGTTATATGTAAGCTTCCATAACAAAATTACTTTTTCTTTTGTTATATCAATCTATTGTTAATACTTATGGTTACAGAAATTTACATATATATGAGCAGAATGCTGTTCTCTCTCTTGGAATGTAAACTAAATTCAAATGAATATTCCAATTCCCTTCAACATGATTCCTTATAACTCAAATGGAAGACATTTCCTGCTATGAAATGTGACGAAGATATTGAACAATGTCCATACTCAGAGTTGTTTTTTTTAAATTTAAAATTGTTAGCAGAGCGCACAAGGATGTCTGAAGATACGATCGTATTAAAGGTAGAATCGGGAGCCATAAAAATTTATCATCCCCTTGTCATGCGCCCCCTACTTATGAATGGGTAAACAAAAATAAACTTTAGATCGTTCAGTATGAAAATGATTGCCTAACAATTTTTAAGGGTTTTCAGTTTATATTCAATCAAGAAAGGGATATTGTATTTTCTAACAAAGTAATAGCATCGATCATAAAAAAATTCGAAATTTGGACGATATCATTGTCTCTATAACATTTTTTGTAAAAAGTTTATTTCGTCTTAGAAATTTGTTGTACGTGTATACGTGTACGTGCATATGCTATTGTATTTTATATCAAATGGATTTTATAAACTTTATATGCAGGTGATAAGGATATAATACTTAGTATATCACATGGTTTTGAGGTTGACGTACCGAAATGTTAGCTCAAGATGACAGGAAAGTCCTGTAGTGTTATGCCACCCGAATCGAATGCAGTAGAAGACTGAAATATATAGATAAGTAAAGTTGACGATAAAAAAGCTATTTTCATCCTTTTTTTGTTATACGGTTCAAATTAAAATCCGTCTCAATAAAACAGCCAAACATTAACAGGTTCAACACTCACTGTTATGTGTTTTATTTTGAGTTCATTGGAATAAATCAACTTTACAAAACAACAGAATACTTGAAAATATGTTCTAGTTCCAGCTGACAAAACTTTTAACCTTTCGTTTGTAAGGTTCATTTTAGTAGAACATTATTGATTTAATTTTATTTGCGATGAAGTTGGGTTTAATTTTGCTAGTGATAATCCAACTTATACATATCATTAACCCATTTTCTAAGGAGTAAATACTTCATAATCCTATGTACGTTTTAAATATTTTAATATTGTCAACAATCAAAATGAATTTAAATCATCATACCTTTATTCAACTCCTTAAATCGTTTTAAAAAATCAAAGATAGTGGGTTCGAGTTTATGTTCTAGTAAGCCTTTCTCTTTACTCCTCACTAAAGCATTAAATGCAGTGATGGAGAAAATTCAGGAGGACTGTAAAACAATATACCAGGGTATTCAAAAAGAGCTGTAAATCAGACGTGGATACTTTAAAAATGCTAAGAAAATTATAAAAAATTTGAAATCACATTTACCAAAAGTCAATAACATCAAAACATGAGACTTTTCAATACTTCATACAACCATTTTCAAAGAAAATTAAAATCACAGCGTGTTGAACTCGTTGACAATCCTTTTAAATAAAAATGGAACTCGTAAACCTCCTTACTTTCTTAGTGATCATTTGCAAAACTTTAAAAAAAAAACCCATTCTAATTGATACAAAAGTACTCTGAAGTTGATATTAAAGAGATGCTTATGTTTCAGATCTACAATATCTATGCAGATTTTTGGGTACTGTACCTGGTCTTTTAACGATCTGTCGAAATATCTATTTGTACTATTTTGCCTCGTTGTTAGCAGATATTTTCTGTATTTATATGAAGCAGAATTTATTTAAACTCTTATATACGAGAAGAAAATAAATTGTTGTGGCCTTCTCTTCAACATCTAGACATACCGACGACGTTTTGTCATCTATCAAAAGTAACTTCGTTTCATATGTCGACTCGATATAACCCATAGAGCTTGAGTGGAAAGATACTACAGTGTCCATTGCACGTGTTTCATATTTAGATGTTTTATTAGAGAAAAGACTCTAATAGTAACCTAACAACAAAGCTTTATTTTCAATCGCCAACTTTCCTTTATTATGTATCAGTACAGCCTTATCGGAAGTATATTGGGTTTATGTCTCTCAGTTGATTTGATACGCAAGAGCAAGTTCTATATACGAACAATTAGGAAAAAAGTTATGTTTTCTATTGGAAAATAGGTTGATGAAAGAAGCGTATCCACATTGTCATTTGAGAAGTTCTATGGTTGATACAATGATCTTGTCAGCAAATACAATCCATTACCATGTTGAATGCTGACTGATGATTTTTCATGCTAAGTGAATGTAAAGTTGTCAGCCTAAGTGCATGGTAAGTCTTTACTTACGCAGTTAATTGTCTACGGATTTTTCTGTTTTCCCAAATTAAATCATGGTGGTTGTGACTGGTATGCAGGGGATGCTCACTCCTTTATGGAATTTGATCCTCACCCCTGATGTTTTAGAGGCCCATATTTGCTCTGCTCCTGACTGATATGAATGGATGGTTAAGCCCCAGTATTGTGTGTTTTCTTCATATTCCATCTACATCTGGAATTCTAAGCTTCAAGAGCGCAGAATGCGTATTACATGTAGTTAGAGAGTTATCTTTCTTAATGTATTTTGTCCACTATTGTATATTGGATAAGGTTCAAAAATATCTGAGAATGCAAAATTTTGTTTTGCTTTTATTTTTTTACATTTTGGGATACTCAAGAGGATAAAATGATTATACAAGAATAAGCTTTCTTTGTGCATTTCAAAAATGCAAAAAAAATGTGCTGTTACAAAACCTTACATACCGGTATAACATTCGTCTTTCTTTTCACAGAGACTGTATCGCACGTTAATGAGTGAGCGGTTAGTGTCTCCACAACAGACAGCTCAGGAGATGATCAAAATGGTCAGAGAAAGACGATTCGACAGACTCTTCCTCAAAAACGAACTCCGAGCTCATGTAGGTCAACTAAGACGGATAATTGTTATATAGATATCTTAACTCCTTTGTGAATTTGTTTATGACGTAAAATTTATTCAGATATTGAATTCTTTCAAAACAATTATTTTTACTTCCTGAGATAGTGGGTGTTTGTAAGTTTTCCTTTTTAATATTTAGCAAGTAGCGTCTGTCTCTTATAAAACGTAATGTCTTTAAACCTTAAATTTTTCTGGCTTTGACAATCCCTCTAAGAGATATTTTATGTTATTAATAGTGTAATAAAGATGTAAATTTGAACGTTTACATCTACACTGGTAATGATTCCACTTTTTAAATAAACTTTTTTGTATAGTTAAACAAAGGAAACCATACGTTTAAAAGCTCACCTCAATGAATGTTATCATTCAAGGCAGTGTCTCGTACTTCTCTTATATTTTTGAATTTTAAGTGTACAATATACAATGTTTATGCAAGATCATTTTGTATATGATTCTACTAACTTGGGAATGGATTTGCTGCTTGAACTCTTTCTGTTCAATCACCTGAAAATGTAGTAAGTCTTGTCGCGTCATTGATGTACTGTATAGGCAACTTTTGTCAGCATAAAGGATGTAGTGACAGGAATGAATGAATTAAACAAGAATATCAGCAGTCTTGTTCAAAGTCATCATTTCGTAAGTTCTGTGGCCAATACAAATAAGACCTTGTCAGCAATTACAATTTATCATTGAGTCGAATGCTGACAGACGTTTTACATACTATTTGTTTGCCATTATATACACACAGAATTGTCGACGGATGTTTCCATTATTTCCTGATCATGACAAGAACACGATGGGTTCGACCGGTCGACAGGGTATGCTCACTCCTCCCTGGCACCTGGTCCTACATCTTATATTTGCTTCTTATATATCTCTGGTCCTATTTTGTATTCTCAAATGTACTTTTGAGCTTGAGTGTTGTTCGTCATCTCCATATATTTCATTAAAACATCCCTAGATGAAAAATTTCCAAGTCAGGATTCATAGTTATTTTGGGATGCTCTAGCTGTATAAGACTTAAACCCGTTCATTTAATTTATTACGAAAATACATGTCAAAGACAGCATCCAAGCAAGTCTGGCAGTGTTTATCCCTAAATCAATCATACATGTAATTTTTGTCTTATGCTAAAAAGTTTTTGGGAGTGAACCTGCTCTACAAACTAAACATGGTCACATATCTAGAGAAAAGCTCTTCTACAGAACAAAAACAAGTCTAGTAGTGTCAACTTATAAACGCATCATACATACATGTTTGTTTACCATATTGATAAAAGTTACTTGCAAATTGAGATCTGCTTCAAATACTTAATTGAATTTGATCCAAAACAATAATACAATATATTGGCTGAAATTATTACGGTATCTGTTTATGTCCATCTAACGAAATGTAATAGATGTACCCTACACGCCACTATGATCACTTTTGGCCATATAAAATTATATCTACATCCACTGTATATTTTCTCCTTTATTTCTGAAGAAAACCCATTGCGTTACTCACTGCATGAACTACATTAGGCATGTCGCCTGTACAGATTTCTTGATCAGTGGCTGTTCCATCAATGAAACGTATAAAGACGTTCGCATCATTCATACAATAACTAAACTTTTTAATCCTTCTTTAAATGATTATTTAAACAGATATAAATATAAACAATAAAATGTCTTTCTTTGTTTGTTATTACTGGAATTAACGGTCGCAGCTATTGCAGAAAAAAAAATTACATAACCCGCTTACGCGGGTTAACTTATGTATTTGTTCTGCAACAGTTGCTTCCGTTAATTCCAGTAATAACAAACAAAGAAAACATTTTATTGTTTAAGTATTTCAAAAAATGGCTCCAAAACATTGTACTGATTGGCAATTTAGATTTTTTTAAAATCATTGGTGTTGACTGTAAACAAGTAGGTTGAGTAGTCCGCGCTTTGATGGCTTTATTTAAGGTCTCATTTCTTGTAACAGCTGTATGATTCATATGATCAATTACCCATCGGCTAACTTAGATTAAAACTGACTTTGTAAACTGGAATTAATTAAGATTAGGAAATTTAAACGTTCAAATTATTTAATAGCGAGCGTCGCGAAGCAACTCGTTAAACCCCTGTCACACCAGGGCTGCGTCCTCACGGCGACTGTACGGCGTCCTCAAAAAATGCAAAACGCCGAGGTGATCGCAGTAGAGTCTCCTAAAGCGCCGTGAAAACGCGGTGAGATCTCCACTGAAAGCCGTAGGGTCGCGTAGGGTCTCCTTGAACGCCAGGGGACGGCGATCACTTTGGGCATGCACAAAGTACGCGCCGTGTGATCGCGGTCTGATAAGATCGCAGTAGAAACGTAGTATGATCGCCGTAGCAGCGCGGTGAGATCTCCAACAACGTAGTGGGAACGCCGTGAAGACGCACATGATCGCGGCACGAACGCAGTGATAGTAGACTGCGCTTCCACGGAGACCTCACGGAGATGTCGCGAAGTCCTTGGAGATGTCACTGCGTTTCTATCGCGTTCTTACGGCGCCTCTAATGAGATTTATCGTCTTGTGATTTTTTCGACTGCGACTACACGGCGACAGCACGGGGTTGTCACTGCGATCATTGCGCTCCCATGGCGTCTCTACAGCGTCCGTTTGCGATCACAATGCGCTTTCACGGCGTTGTTAGAGCGTTGTCAGCCAGCTCACAAAACAAGAGCAATGGGATCATATTTGATCAGCAATAATTCCAACGTATTTGTTGCACTAGGAGCATTTAAGTGAAAAAAATGGAAGATAAAATTACACCAGAACTTGTTCTGTTGTTTCAATTAAATTTTGTAGAAAACTTTTCAGTGTGTTTATTTATTATTTGATTTTTACATTCACAATAAAATAAAAAAAAATCTAACAACACATCTGAACCGATAAAATTGAAAAAAGCAGTTTAATCATAAAACTATTAATAATTTAGTACTAAATTATTAAAATAGAACATTTTTTAATTATTAAGAATATTTATTACAAGTATTTTCATCGTGTAACTTGAATCTTTAAACAAAAATGTTTTACATTCCTTCTGAATATATATCAATGAGTATAGAACGCATTGTGAACGTATTGTGAACGCAGCCAGCGCAGTGAGAACGCCGTGAACACGAGGTGAAAACTCCTAACGCGCCGTGAAAACTCCGCGGAAGCGCAGTCAATCGCCGAGAGATCTCCATGGGAACGCAGTAGAACGCCGTGAGATCGCAGTAGAATCGCGTCCGTCGCCGTAGGGACTCCGTGACATCTTCATATTGTGAAAATTTTACAGAAATTTGTGCGATTTCCTTGCGATTCCACGGCGATTTTAAAAATTTAACAACGCCGTAATGACTCCGTGTGAACGCAGCTTGGTGTGACAGGGCCTTAACTGCGAGCTCTAACGACAACGCCTTGGCGAGGAGAAAAATCGGACTACTGCATATTCATTCCATTAGAATTTTTTTGACGCAGTAATTTTGACCCACAATGCATCACTTTGTACACAAACGCTAAAGCCACGTTCTCGCGAGAATAACGACAAAAGCTAAAAAATAATCAATTTGCCTTGATTTAATGAATTTATCTGTTTATTGCAGAAAAATAGTCATAAACTGATTGAAATCAGGCCTATTTACGCTTCGGTTTGGTGAAGCAACAATGCAAACGACGTAAAGTGACGTCAGAGTCATACCGAATGTCACGTGCGGTTTGATGAGTCCGATCTAAATGAAAACTGGATAAGTATCTGCGCTCGCCCTAACGGTCGCACCGTCAACATATTAACACATTTGCTGACAATAAAGTTATTTTAAATTTACATTTAAAGACAGATATAACCTTTTGAAATTTTATCTGGATCACATAATCCATATTTTTCTAGCTTGTGTGTGTACTACCAGACAAGGCAACAGCTGACTTTGATAATATTACTCTTGAGATTTCAACATGTAGATCGGTACTTAAAATCGACAGTGATACATCAGCTTAAACAGAAAAATATGATGTCTTAAGTTTGCATGAAATAAGAGACTCGGGCGATTTTTCTATTTGACCTTTCAAATGTAGCCATCCTTCCTAATGTGCGTGTTTATCATTATTAGGACATGAATTGGTGTATAACAATGAATACATAAACGACACATTGCGTGAATGACAATTTTTTGTAATCATTATTTCTCTCACAGGGGAAGATACACAAGAAGGGAGTTCCAAAGGGTCTTAGACTGATAGATATCACAGACAACCTGATAAGGTGGGTTTATGTCAAAATGCGGTAACTTTCATTTTCAATAATTTAGCATAATTTTTATTTACCCCGTAATCGAAGATTCGTGGGTATGTAATTTTTTTCTAGTTTGTAATACTATTGGTGGGAAGGAACATCGCAGTACTGTTAAGGCTACCCGGAGCTTATTATGCATTTAAAACGTAACACTCTTTTGCAAAGTTGATTTTTAGTTTTATTTTTAAGTTATGCACTTCAGTGCGCCAAATTCATACAGAGGATCCCCAAGGCTATATATAAACATATTTGTTACGATGTCACATGACCTTGTTGATCACGTGACGGTCATTTCTTCTTTTTTGAAATGTTTCACATAAATCGCTTCGGCGCAGGTTGTTAACACAATTATTATTTTCATTTGTCACATAAATAAACTCGTTGCATCATTGTGAAACCGAAATGTGCTTGGGAAAAGTTATACTATTTCTTTGGAACAATTTATTTCAGATTGACTTCAACTTACCGACAAATCTGAGGGTATTTTCCACCGAATATCGTCAACTGTTTTAAAACAAAGCCACCATACATATTTCCCAAGCAAGATTCAGTTAGAGGGGAAACTCTTTTACATAATTCCATAAAAGATGTTAAATAAATCCTGTTAAACAACCTGCGCCAGGCTTTTTTACACACATATTTTGAATTGTGCCTTTGTCCACGGGTATAAAAAAGGGTAAATGTCAAACGTATATTTTCGTACGGAGTTTGAACACGCTGACTCTTAAACAAGAGTAACAAAGCAAGGTTATCTATATTATTCGGATATATTACAGTTAAAAAAGTGATAAAAACACGTTTATTTTAAACTAGAATTCTGCAACTTTATATGCAGATTGAAATAAAGGTGTAAAGTTTATGACATTCTCCCCATCATTACAGCTCAAGTATGCAGTGACTTGACGTCATTTTCAATTATGACGTCATACATTTGTAGTTCAGAGAAGTTCATGCACAGAGTACACTACAATATTCTCTGGGAAGCCTTATCGTACCTGCGATTTTTTTTTATATTTTCTAACCGATGTTTAAGGAATCACTGTCTAGTTAGTATAGTATGCCTGGGCATCAACAATAGTGGGAAACATGGGATAATTTGCATAACGGGCGAAGCCCGTTATGCATAAATTATCCCATGATTCCCACTATTGTTGATGTCCCTGGCATACTATACTAACTAGACAGTGATTTCTTATATTTCCATTTCATTGTGAAATAAAATTGTAGATTTAAACTTTAAAAATGCAGACATAGATTTAAATTACACAAGGATTCCCATCCCAATTTCAACAGTCCTAGCCCACTGACGTCAAACACAACGGCAGCCGCACGAAATTTTCATGCATATTTGGCCTCCTTAGCGTCAGACTCGGAGACAAATGCGCACGAGATTTGCATGCATATTAGACCTCCTTTGCTCCTGACCTATGGACCTGCCTAATTTACATTCTGGCAGAATTATTAGGAAATCAACTCCGCCAACTTTCAAAGGGTTATCATAGAGAAAAAATTTAGAAATGGAAATATTTCCTAAATGTCCAGAACAAAATTTATACTTTGTTTTATGCAGATCGAAGAAAGCGGAATCAGAAATATTTGCCACCACTTCCTCCAGCAATTTGTATTCTATCAATGAACAGGAATATGATGACGATTCACTCAGTGATGTCAGTGATTACGCAACGGGTGACGAACAGGATATTCAAATTTCTTTCGAAGATATAAAAGACACAGTACTAGACAGGTCAGATGTGCCGATTAACAATCAAAGACATGCTCAGACATCTTGTCCTGAGGCAATTCGGACGAATTCGCTGAAGGTCACCCCAGGTCAGTATGTACGTTGTAAGCAGCCTCGTGTTCGGTACAGTTCTGACTCCAATTTAGGAGGATCACACTCAAATTCATCATATAGACGGAATAAATCATGTCCTAATTTTCAAAAACGTCCAATTAAAGAAGAAAAGAAACAGAAGATGTATGAAATAGACGAGATTGAAATGTTAGAAATAGCAGCCCGACCTGATAAAACAAAACTTATTCGCAAATCAAAGAGGGCCAATATCGGCCGGGCATTCACATTTTACGGAAAATCTCTGAAAGACAATCGATTGAAATCGTCCATCCGGAGTCATGCCATGGCAACTCGTCGGCATTCAGAGTCCGCGTTTGACGACTGTGCAGTGGATGCCCTCTCTAAGGAAGACCTGTTGGTTTTATGGAAGAAATCAGAGATTGAGTTACAGACCAGTCTAAACAGAGTTACACAGGAAAATGCTCACTTAAAGCGTCTTCTCCGGGTAGTGGAGGTGTCGGAATCCGTACCCAGGGAAGAGGTGTCGAAAGAGGAACCTGCTCACATCACTGCAACTCCATTGTGAAGTCTCTATCATAGTCCGTACATAGTTACATGATTACTTCATTGATGAACAACTGAATGTATGAATTGTACCTACTTAAAACCTCATGCATCTTTGTTATCAATATCATCCTGTCTCAATAACAATGACATGGATCCCCACGGAAAGTTAAGATGTTTTCAAGCATTTTATTCTTGTACGCATACCTGTGATTCATTTGTTTTGTTACTTAATATACACACTGTTTGTTAATGTGATACAACTGTTTATTCATTGAATATGCATTTATAGTTTATAAACATAGAACAAAAGCCTATCTCTCTTTTACTCTAAAGAAAAAGAATTTTATAAACATGGTATATGCAAAATAGTTCCATTTCTATGTAAAATCATTTAAGAGGTTTATAAGGTTAGGTCAGCTGTAATGTTGTGATTGTTAAATTGAATTCCAATTAACATGCTGACATTTGTTTTTCTCCTTAACTTAATACTGTTCATATAGAATTAATAAATCTTTGAAATAATGCTCTTATAGGATACTGGTTTGCAAGAATTTATGTTTGCCTTCAGATAACATTTCTGTCATAAAAGACGAGAAAGAATCGTTGTAGTTTAAGGATAATTATATAAATTACCCATTAATCAAGCTCTATTTTCATGTTTTGATATTGAACCAAAATGTGTTTGTCGTTTTTTGTCGATTTTTCTAGCTAACTATACGACAGATTCAATTCGGATATATCTGAAAAATAAAAAAAATTAAGATGTTTTCAACACTCACATCCAGTTTTTCCTATAAATTTTTAAAATGTTATACTGTAAACGTGGTTATATTGACGAGTTGAAAAATTGACGATTTTTTGTTTACGAAAATTGACGAGTGTTAATTTTGACGAAATATTTAATATAGAGTTATGTATCTTTTAATTTACGGGGACACAATGGCAGCGTCGGATTAACACTAAAGTTTAATTTTTGTACAGAATTGACAGCGTTTAGAATCCCATGTAAAACCTATGTAATTGTGTAAGATTTGATTAAATAAATTGCCCTCTTGTAATTTGTTTTCTAATAAGTGGTCAATTGCCTGAGGTGACAAATTAGGTCAAGCTCTGCGCGATAATTACGCTTTAAGGTACGCATGCAGTATTCGATATCGTGATTACATATCACTATGTTTTCATAACTAATTACAAAAGAAATTAACAGTTGCTTCTGTTAATCAATTTTTAATAGGGAAAGATGAGAAATTCAGGGGTAATGTTGCAAAATGGTCAATGTCTGTTATGACGCTATATATATGATTTGAAGTTTGACGAGTGTAAATTTTGACGAGAAAATAAAAATCGTCAAATTAGTCAAAATTAGCACATCGTCAAAATTTCCACATTTACAGTATATAAATATCTATCATAATCTTATGTGTGGATTTATTTAATGTTAACCTATGTAATATTTTATTGAAACAAAATAACTAAGTACAGTGAAATTGAGCAAGATTTTAGGGGAAGACGGTCGAATTATAGCTCTTTCTTTGAACGGTTTCTCTCCTTTGTATCTCTCTTGGATCTTCCTTGTAATTTTGCAAGAGTATTTTTTAGTTCAATATTTTCTCTAAGTGTATTCTTAAGTAAATAGTTCAGCTGTAATTCTGATGATTTCCACAACTGTAGAAGTTCCCTTTTGCTGAGGTGATGGACATTTGGAGACTCCGCATTAGGAGTATTACGTGCATGCGTTGGAAGTTCCCTTGATTTATTGAGATCTGGTTGTGAAGTTTGCATAGAATGTGGACGATAATTATCATTATCATAAAGCTTCAGGTTTTCTTCACTTTCATTCCAATGTAACAAACCTGTCTCTTCGTCAATGTTTTCATTGCGTTGATTGTCATCTTCATGAAAATCATTTATTTCGTTTGCAGACGAAGCAACCCGTCTACCGAACTCTGATGCAGTTTTTCCTGAAAATGAAGAAGACACTTCACAGAAATCTTCCTCCTTTCCCCCGCCATAACATGCTCCTAATGCTTCATGCTTGTACGTATCACAGCTACAGCTTGATTCACTCTGATGAAGAGAACTGAAAGCTTCGTCTAAGTGTCTCTCATAATATGATCCAGTATCACTGTTCTCTGGCAGCTCATTTGATTGAGAATCGCCTGCCACATGTTTTCCGGGAACATACCACATATCGTACTTGCTATCAGATGTCCCAACATTACATGTGTTCTCAAGACCACTCAGAGTTCTTGTATCCTCTGCCTCGCTATCGCTGCACTCTTCGTTGCTGTCGTCGTAATTTCTCACCGAGTCTACTTTTGGTAGGGATCTCTGGCATTGAGATCTCAAGGCCTCGAGGTTGACACAGTTGCTAAGGTTTCGAAGTGATATCCGCTTTATATCTACTGGTTCAATTGGCGAGTCATCATGGATCAGACTCGTTGATTTCATATCACTCACCCTACAACAGACAAAAAAGATAGGAATACGTCCATACCTTTCTTATTTAGTTTGAAAATGTTGTATAAAATATCGTTACCATTTTGCTTTTTCCACGATGTCCAGAAAGTTTCGATTAATCCTCTTAGTTTTCGCCAAATCAGCCAGCTTGTTTTTCTGAGTGGAAAAAAAAGACTGATTTATCACAGGACACCCTCATTATGTGTTGTTTGTTTAATTCTTGTTGTTTTTCTAATTTGGAAAATATGTGACTTTCACAAAATGCACAATAACTCAATAAAATCATCTCTATGATGTGCAAATATTGCGTACTCTGATGGTGCTTTTCATGAATAGCTTGGAAAAGTCTCCCTTTTTAACGATTCCTAACATTTCCTTGGCAGACTCTTGAGCGGATATTAAAACGGCGCTGTTGATGCTTCGATGCAGCCGCTGTTTCAAAATATACAATATAAAATCTACATTTCTACAATGATGTAAAAAATTTAGGCTTAATTGAATAAACCACTTGATATTTTTCCAATTCTTTTATTTCATCTGGAAATTTTGAAATAAAGTCAAACCTGACTAAAGAACATGACACTGAGACTTTTCCAGAAACTGTCACCTGGTCGTCTTCGACATATGGGCAGAAGATATTTAAAGACAAGATGCTCCACTAGAACAAGAAGTATGCAACAGACTATAGCGATGGAAAGGAGCGCGAAAAGCCCACTGTGGTGGTGAACGTTCAGACTGAACCTCTGTTCGTTTATTCCCTGGTTGAAACATTTCTCCTCGTCGAAGTGAATATCTATTAAATTCTCCAAGTAACCAGAATCATGATAATGCTTGATTTTCTCGGAGACTGGTTTCTTAAATATAAACCAAAAAAATATGAATCACCGCAAGGCATAACTATGCTATTTGACTTGTTGCAACAAGTTTAGATATTTGTAAAAAGCATTTGAATTGAGAATATGGAGAAAGCTATGTTTTACAGAGATAATTATGACCTCGAATGGTAGCTACCTGAAGAGGAGAGCCTTTTGGAAATCCTATCCCATACTCATCCTCACCGAACGATTGGGGGACAATATAAAGATTGCAATTAGGATCCAGCTTTACTCGAGCATAGTCCAGTATCGGATAGTCACCCAGATAGGCGTCAATTTTACCATTTCTACAACAACAGATTGACAAATACAAGATACTTGAAGCAAAGACATATAAGTAGGATATCAATCAAACCCTTCCTATTCTCAAAAGAAAAAGAAGGAACCAATAAATGCTATTTACATATATGTACATGTATATCAATTAAAAGGAGGAGAAAAAAGAGGTTTCTAGTAACATAGTCCAATACTGGATATTCGCAAGATAGGAATCAATTTTACCGTCTTATTACAGCAAAATTAAAAGCCTAGAGTAACAGTATCAAAGAGCAGTATCTGATAGGTATACAGATAGGCAATTTATAATCTTATTTTACAAAAATATAGGCTATGGGTACTTATAAAATTTGTTGATACACACAAGAGTATACTATAGGGGAAGTATCCCATTGGTATGCATACCTACATCAACATATCAATGGCGTCGTTCGTTGTCGGGACGAGGTGGTTTTGGCTCCTGATATAAAGCGCTTTACTGACGTTACTAGTCAGGGCTTCCACGGCGCTTCCCCCAAGAACTCCCACTCTAATTTCCATCAGCTACATTAAAAATAGTATAAAAAAGTAAATATAGTGCAATATTTTTATCATAGATTTATTTGAGTGAATCATTTGAAATTTAATGATGAAAAGTATCAACGATGTGTTTGTTTAGAGAATTTTCGTATTTTGCTTAATTCTTTAATATAAATACACGTCACCTCAATCAAATACAATCTTAAATTATGATGGATCATCATTCCCAAGAGCTCAATACAAATTGTCTATGACTGTATGTCTGCTTGATACAAATCATATTTAGACCAAAACCTTCACACCAATAAATAGGTTAATTTGATTTAAGTACAGTGGTTTGCATTTTCTTGAGATATGTTATTTTCAAAATCAATATCTTGAACTGTCACGATATAACGAGGTTCCAGCTTTAAAATAATCTGGAAGGCAGAGAAGTGATATCAAGAAACTATTCAGCTTGTGAGTCAGACAAAACACCTCTGGAAACACTAGAGTTGGGATCAGTGCCTTGGGGGAGTAAATATCCCCAGTGGACCGATCACACCCGTCAGATAAACGGACAAACACGTAGCAAAGAATGACCTACCAATGAATGTGTATGAAAGACGTCAGTCAAAATTTACACAAAAGATAGATTTGCTATGAGAGTAAATTTTATAATTAATAGAAAATTGAATAAAAATCACTAATTATACATAGTTAACCTATGTTTTTTCAAAATTATACCGTCTTTATTGCCCTTATTCGGCTGGTACATATAATAAAATCATATACGGTCAATTTGTAACCTTTTTCAAAAAGAAATCGGCCTATTAACCTATTACTGTGACAATACATATGACTAACTTTTTTATCGTCAATTTCCCTTACTTATGCAGCAATATACCTTCATCCCCTGCATACGGAGTATATATATATATATCTCAGTTGCAAGAGCATGCTCTTCGTATGAACAATTTCTAAATTGAGCTTAATTATTAATAAGCAAGTTAATGAAACAAGAACTTCAGCTGTCTCGTTTAAAGTCATAATTTCGTAAGTTCTATGGTCGATACAATGACCTTGTCAGCAAATACAATTTATCATTTAGTCAAAAGCTGACTGACGTTTTCATACCAATTGCTAGCCCATTATTTACACACTGAATTTACGACGGATTTTTGCGTTATTTCCCGATCATGACAAGGAGCACATGGCGGGTTTGACCGGTCGGCAGGGGATGCTCACTCCTCCATGGCACCTCATCCCACCTCTGATGTTTCGGAGGTCCGTGTTTGCTCTGCTCCTATTTTGAATTGCTTTATGGAATTTGAGATTGAATTCTGTTCCTTATATCCATATCCTTCAGATTGACATCAGTTGACTTGGAGGCATTTAACTACATGTATATCAGCTAGATACTTTCAACATATGTCTACATGTATTTCATTGAACGATACCCTGAGAACATACTGGTCTGTGGGTAAAATAATGAAGCAAATACAAGCTAAGAGCTGAAACTGCTCTTATATTAATAGACAGCGCGATTAAAATTACACATGCCATGGAAATGGCTGGAACTGGAATGAAGAATACAGCAGTCAGCAGTGAAAAAAGTTAACAGAAGGATTTCCCTATACGACACGTAAAAAACAAGCACCAAAACCGACGGGAAAACGTCTTAATTGTAACACATGTGATGGAAATCAAACAGTAACTACAAGTAGATGTTGTATGAATGATTCATAAGAGTTGTGTGGTAACTCTGAAATTCTATTCAAATACCAATCACAGTGCAATCATGTGTTTGTGTGTTGAAATACAATGAAAGTGGACATTGATTAAGCAGTTTCTTATAACTGAGTCAAACCTAAGAGATGCTTAACATCTCATAAGCTTGGAATATAATATTGAAATGTGGAACAGTATTCAAGCTCAAAATCCGTATAAACAATACGGACAAAGCAAACAAACAAGCAAAACTTTGTTTGTTTGCAAAGCAAAGAAGAACCTCCGAAATCCTCCGAGGTGGGATCAGCTGCCATTGAAGAGCGAGCATCCCCTGCCGACTGGCTACAACCACTGTATGCCCCATGCCATGATGGGGAAAAATCAGTAGTTAATATGTAGAGTTTGCTCTTGGTATCGAATCAACTGAGAGACAATAACCCCACATGCAGGTGAAATGGGTAAATTAGTACAAAAGCTAGGAGAGAGGGCGATTGAGAATCAGAATGTGTTATAACAAATTAATTTTGTAAAAGAACCAACAATCGGTGAAGGGTTACAAATCTTTAAACATTTTGGGCTATCGTGGAGTGAGGGATCTTTATTTTGCCATTGCCTGTCGGATACAACCGAAGGAACTTCAACTTTTACTGCAAAGGACCGAGCTCGAGCGCTTAGCGAACGAACAGTTGCTTTCTATTATTTAATCGACTTTGTCAATCAAAACTTCTTTGAAATGTTTACGAAGACGATAAAGGAATGGAAATCAAAACGCGTTCAAATGCTGTTTAAAGAAAATTTTCTGAGAGTATTGCCATACTAATTCCTACCTCCAAGTGAAAAAAAAACCTAAAAATAAAAATGACTACAATTCCAGCAAAATTCATTGAAGCGGACCGAAATGCAAACGCTGTGTAACTCATCAAATTCCACTCATATACACAGTTTCAGTTTCAAATACAAGGAACATTATCATTGATCGAGGTACATGTACTCTGATCTTAGACTACCGCAGACAAAATGTCCCATACAACGTACCACTTATTACTCCCCTTTGAAGATTTCTAAAAAAGTTAAAACTCACCCTTGAATCGAACACGCTGCTGTAGTCTATACCGCTGTGTTTTCCCGCCAGGAAAGCTGCCAAGTTTGCCGTATAGCTAGCAATGATGAATATACAGGCAGAAGCCCAAAAATTTTGGAGGACTTTGCTTGGCCAAGATTTTGGGGACTTGGTACTGACTGTATGCCCGAACAACAAGGAGTAAACCATCGTCATACCCGATCCTAACGTGTAGTTTTGTTTCCGCTTCCTTCCCCAAGGATTTAGACCGAAAGGACTATTCCATTCAAACATCGACATACCTACTGCAGATATAGTGGCGCTGATAAAGATCGTACACCAAACTTCGACGGAGAAAGGTTCAATAAATGCGTACATGTAAGTCTTTTGATTCTGTTGTATGTATAAGACCGTGAAACGTGAAAAATAGTACGGATACGAGAAATCAATGGCGCTCATCCTACTCCCGGTTATACTAAATGCCGCTATGGCCATGTCAGCAATGCCATCAGTCAGGTCCCGCACCATTCCGTCCCAGGACCCATTGGTCATCTTTTTTCCGTAAGTTGTATCATGTACAATATACAATACAAACTCAAATTCTAGATCAGAGGAAAGTTTGTTCAAAAGATCTATGGCAAATCCACGGCAACACTTAAGTTCGAAGCCAGTTGTATCGTTGTTATTTTCGAAATTCTGGATAATATCCATTGTCTGATTTCTATCAGCAACTAAAATTTTGATACAACGTGTGCTCTGAATACATATATGTGTATCTTCAATTCCATCGTCTACCATTATAAAAGGTTTTACAGGATTAGTTACCACACGATATCGAACGCGGCCATTTTGTAGATCAAGGGTTTGTTGCAAAGGCCAAAGGATTCCTCGTGGACGGACGTTTTCGCCTTGAACGTATCCGATTTCCTTCCACACCTTGTTTTTTCTATAGTTTTTAAGTGCTTTTATTTTGAAACGTTGATTTGTTAAGTAGCCGTCTGGAGTAAAATCGAATAGAACAGAAAATCCTTGGTACGTAGTCGTCTTGAAATACCTGCAAATCAAGTTAAAAATAACTTCCAGCATCAAGTATTTTGAAATCAATCTGTTATATTCAGCAAATAATCTTTATGACATAAATAATGATAGAAAAACATATATGCGAAGCTAATATAACTAAATATAAGTTTGATCTAATGTTTCCTTTTTTGGCTAACCACCGCGCCTCGTGCAATTAATATAGAATACACTTCATTGATCTTCAAAAAGCTCGGAAAGCCGTAATATTCCCCGTGGGATTTGATCCTGTCGCTTTTTTAAATAATAAATGAATCACTGATATTAATGATTATTTTGATTGAAGCAAAATCATTTTAAACCTGTTCATTTGACGCTTGAATGCGTTTCACATTACGATGAATATATTTCACAAATAATTACCTATAAAAACGCTCTCCATTCGTCAGGTCTAATAGAGATTCGTCAAAACAGGTTTTCCGATAAGCTCTTGGCAAAATACCATCACCACGTGCGCTGTGAATAACGAAATTCAAATACAAAACACTGTCTGATATTACGTCATCCAATGACATCACGCCATCCTTTACTATAGCAAGGGTACTAGCGGGGTAAAACTTTAACAAGGATGTGTCCTGAGTATAAACTTTTTCTGTCAGAAACCATTTTATTATGTTTGATTGGTTTGCGATTTTACACCGTAGTGATGTAAAAAGTAATATTGCCATCTTAGGGTCCACGTGGAGAAGAACAATCATATCTTCCGTCAGGGCTCGGCATATCTGCCTTCGTAGCTCCTCGGGAGTAGCCTTTCTGCTGACGACGAGTAAGGATACATGCCATAACTCTGTCTGGTTTTGGGAAATCACTTTTCCAAAGAATCCGTCATTTAGTGATTGATCTTCTGTAATTATCAGAAATCTATACCAAAAATTGGCCCGGAAGAAAGTTAGCACCGCTCTAGCTGTCTCCTCGTGTGAATGACCGAGAATCAATAAGAGATCTTGTCGTGTCTACAAAGAGATAGAAAATTTGAAGTAACTACTAGTATAAACCATTCAAAAATGTGTAATGTATGACATAGAAATTTTGGCAAATGAATCATTGACCTAATAAACATGAAAGTAATGATAAGTTCTTGGTAAGATATCACCAAAAAATTCAGTCTGAATGCTAATTCTAAAAGAATTTTGCATTGGACGTTTGTGGTGTCGGCAACTTAACTACTGCATGAGGAAAACTTTTTTCTTTTTTATTTATTCCTTAGTTGCCTCTGCAAAATTTGTTTAATGTGTTCCTTTTTCATTTTTTTTAAAAATAAAGTAAGTTGTTCATGGTTTGAAATGATCCCTGATTTGATATTACGTTAAGAATCGCTGAAGTGTAGTTTATGTGCAAAGTCCTTAGATTTCATCATGTACTGTACCGAGGACAAGCTGTTTGAATTTTGAATAAAAATCTTGTTCGAATCAGCAACGTCCTAACTTCGAAATATTTTATGCAATATCCTGAAAAAAGATGATAAATGATTACTTGTACGTTATTTTAAGTCCGACTCGAAAATCTTTCAATCATATGGAGACCTCGTCACACATTTTATATCGGTGAAGGGCTTCAGATCGTTACTCAGCATGTAGAGCCATATTGTGCAGTGAGGGATCTTTATCTTGTCATTACCTGTCGGTTTCAACCGAAGGACCCCCAACTTTCACTTCAAAGTACCGAGCGCTTTGCGAAGGAGCAGTTGCCTACTTTTTAAATTGACTTGGTCAATCAAAACACGACCTTCTGATCACAGTGGGGGTTCTTCCAACTGAGCTACCGCCACGATAGAAATTAAAAGAAGAAAATTTGGATTGGATAATTATCAGAAAGTGCATTTTCTATAGCTGTATTCCATGGTCAAAGACCATTTGCTCATGAGATTATATCTCACAGTCTATAAGTATTAAAATGGAGCTTGAAATTTAAATCTTTGTTTCAATTTTCTTAATTTGATCTTACCTGTAACAAATAATTGATTTCTTTTATTCGTTTGAAAGTTCATAAATACTCTAATAAGTGTGAAAAAGAACACAGTAGGAAATTCAGTTCCTTCCCAGATACCAGTTACTCAAATTGTTCTATAGATTTTTTAAATTTATTTTGGAGACACATCATGCTGTAGCAAAAATATAAGGATAAACAGATTAATTAGATCAAGTTGAAAGCAATATTAATCTTATAAATTGCTGATTATTATTAAAGAATGACAACCTTAATCACGTGATCAGACCAAGAGTGAGTTTATTTTGTTTTCACTTTGGCTCTAAGGGGCCAGTGGTCTTGGTTAGGATAAAGGTTTACTATAAGACTGCAAGGAGCATTGAAAGCATCGATCTTTTTGGACTCCGTCTATCAATTATACGGAGATTTTGACGTCGTTAAGGGCAGCTACCGGTCTTTGAAATGGAAGAAAAAGAACCCAAGGAGACAAAAAGATGCAAAGCTATTTGGAACAAAATAAAGAGCAATAAAACCAGGAAGACAATCTAGTTCAGACAGACGCTCTTCATTAAATCAAGTTCAGAAACCAATCGAGGATCAAAATGAACAACGTTAATGATGTAAAATGTTTGATTTTAGATTCGATTATGTCATCAAAGATTTCTAAAACGCACCAATCAAATTTGTAAATTAGAGCAAAAGGCATTTAGGTAATCTCTTAAACTGAGCAAACAGGGAAATGTTTTAACAATAAAATCATCTTATTTATAACATATTTGAATCCAATTATGTAAACGTTACAATTTTCAATAGAAGAACTCGTAAAGAAACAAGACTCATTGGGAACTTTTTCTTGTGGTGGAATTCTTCAAATCATTTCTTACATCTTGAGCCCAAATATATTTATTGAGAAAATATTTTTCGTTATTATATACTTGGAATAATAGATATATTCAAGAAGTGGCGTAAATCAGATGAGGATACTTAAAAATCCCAGTGAAATTTCGGAAAAATTGAAATCACAAGATAGTACCAAGATAAACGGCTTAAGAACATACGACTAATCATTTCTTTTTTATACAACCATTCTCCACGATAAATTAGAATCCAGGCATTTTTTTTTTATTTCACTGACAACTTCTTTTTCAATAAAAATGGAATTCTTAATTTGACTAACCCTGCCATTGCAATTGGTCATTTGCAAAATTATTTTTGTCAAAAAACATTCTGATTGTACACACAAGTACTCTGAAGTTGACATCAAAAAGATGCTCAAGTTTATAACTTACGTGATACTGATATATGAATAACTTGACATTATTGAATAACTTACTGTTAAGTGACCAGTGTCCTACTTTATATCGATGATTAAATTAGTTGATTCGATACGCAAGAGTGTGCTCTGCGTATGAACAATTTTTAAAACGATGTAAATTATTGACAAACAAATTGATGAAACAAGAATATCAGCAATCTCGTTTAAAGTCATCAAGCAACAATATATATGGTGTAAATCAGATGTGGATACTTAAAAATTCCAAAGAACTTTTGGACAATTTGAAATCTCAAGTTTTCACCAAAATCAACAACTTAAAAACTTACGACTTTTCAACTTTATACACAACCGTTCCCCTCGATAAATTAAAGTCCTGGGGCCCGTTTCATCAAAAGTCGTAGATTTAAGCCTTAACTTAGGCGTACTTCCGGGGATTACGCCAAAATTTAGTCGGGCGTAATTTGAGTTTCACCAAGTGGCGTAAGTCTAGTCGTAAAAGATACTCTTAGTCACAGGACCAAGTCCTTGACAACGTTGCATTGCGCAGGCGCAAAAACATAAACATTGCCCAAAGCGTACAAATATAAATTGTAGCACGTCAAAGTATAGATAAATTAATACTTGCACTAATTGAAACATGCATGGGTTTATAGTGTTATGTAAGAGACATGCATCTTTTAAGAAACCAATTTTAGTTTTTTACAATATTTCAATAATAAAAGTCTAATAAATTGAAAGGATGAAAAGGACAGTACATGTACTTGTATTTCGGAATTAAGAAAAACTATACATTTTGTAAATTTGATTACACCCATATCCCCTCTTCCCGAAATTGATACAGGTTAATAACTTCGCCTTTGATAATAAATTTCATGATTCGATAAATACTGATTCTACTGGCAAATACTAATAAAAATTTGAGACAGAATAAGATTAAAAAATTTTAATAAGAAATGTATATGCAAGCAAAAATAATGAAAACAAAATGCAAACAGTTTACATATGAACACATTTTGAGTCAAGAAATAAATTTTACACGTTTACTACTATGGTACATGTAAGATAATCCTCTCTGTATTTATTAATTTTTTGTCAATTCAATTGATTCATAATTGTTCAGTTATAGAAAAAAATTCTTTACTATCTGCAGATTAAATGTGAAGTACCGTTTTAAAAGTACGCAGAGAGAGAGAGACAGAGAGAGAGAAGGAGAGGTTTTGAAAAATGACTACAAAGATATTCTTATAAAAAGTTCTCTGCTTGTGTGGTCTCTGTCTTTAAAATTTAGTTACAGCTACTCTTTATTTTGTTTTCATTAAAATGTAAGTAATGCAGGAAATCAAAAACATGTATATTTTCATCTTATATGTGCTTTATATGCGCTCAGATTATCTTATACTATGTAAGATTTGCTCTTTTAAACAAAATTATGAAAATTAAAGATGTCTTCTGCATCAATGTTTGTCTGAGAAAAAAAAATTAGAAATAATTCATTCTTGAACTTAACTGTGTAATTATCACCGTCTTACATCGATATTATAAAAGCAATAATTTAGTACCACTTTCAAAAATCTCTTATTGTTTATGAGACCCCAACTCCCTCCTTGGGTTGGGGTCTATGATTCTCCGGGAACATCACTTGTCCTAGATACCTAGGAAAATAATTACTTTCGTCCTTAACTAAGTAATCTGTACATTCAATGTTAATTAATCTGCAAATTCGGGAGATTCTGAACCCTCTCTCCGACCCCCTCTGGATCCACGCATGTGGACGAGAAGTAAATAAGAAATGGACTCTTCAAACTTGACAAAAACTATTTGGTATAAATATGGGTTATTTTTTTGAATTTTTTCTTAAATATAGAAAATTACATGAAAGATGATAACTATGCTTTTGAAACCGATTATTTTTTTGTTGTTTTTTTTTTGTTATTTTTGTTTTTAAGAAAATATGCTGTTGGAAAACATTTTTTAAAATAGACAATTTTAATGGGTCTCTTTTTAGTAAATGAAAAAGAAACTAGAGGTACCGTAAGCAATGAGTTCAATAAAAGATATCCCCCCGCCTTCCATATAAATATAATGGCAGTGTCCATGTTTTGCTGTGGGCAACCCAAAATATGTGTCGGATCAAAAAGTACAATAAGGCACAATGGCAATATATAACAAAGATTCTGTGAAAATTTCACCAAATTTCAATCAGTGATATGAAAGGAGTTGCGGATAGAGATGGGTACCCCCAAAGCGTAACAGATGGACGGACGGACATCCCGATTACTAAATAGTATATACATGTACATACACATGTACCGTCCCTCTTTTCAAGCGGGGTGTAGAAATACAGTTATATATGTAAATTGATTTACAATACCTTAGACATACAATACCACAATCAAATGTGTATGAATGCATTGTCAAAAC